>CM071874.1:32956465-32998655 GCA_036759665.1 Gynandropsis gynandra
CGGGAATCTCAAACCTACAAAGATGTGTCTACGCCTCGCCAATCGTTCGGTGAGATATCCGGTGGGAATTGTTGAAAATGTTCCCACCAAGGTAGGTAATCTCTTCATTCTCGCTGATTTTGTTGTACTTGAAATAAAGGAAGATGCTAGGATACCTATTATTCTTGGTAGACCGTTCCTAGCTACTGCAGGTTGCATGATAGACGTACAACAAGGAAACTTTCTTTACGTGTCGGAGATGAGATGATAGAATTCAACTTTTCCAGCCCCATGAATGGACCCTTATCCAAGGAGTCTTTCTTTACAATCGATTCGCTGGACGAGTTAGCAAAAGCCACGCATGATCAAGTAAGTGTTTCCTATCCTCTTATGCGATGCTTAACACGAGTTTGCGAAGGTGCAGGATTTACGGACGAGGGAGCTGAGATGTACACGAAATTCATAAGTGTCATTGAAGCACTAGGAGACGCCCCACGTGAGGAGATACCACACGAAATGCACGCTGATTTCGCTGATACAGAAGACAACCACAAACCTTCCACCCACACTTGCAAGAGCTAATAGAAAAAGACGTCATAAAACTTTTTGATGCAGATACCATTGATCCAACCTCGGGCAGCGAACGAGTGAATCCCGTACATGACGTGCCAAAGAAAGACGCAGTCACTAAGGGATGGCACGACAAAAAGATCCTACCTCATGACTCCCAACCAGGTGACTTAGTTCTACTTTTTCATTCTCGTCCTAAGCTTTTCTTTGGGCACACTACCGTCCCGTTGGTCTGGTCCTTTTCAGGTACGAGAAGTCTTCACATATGGAGAAGTGGAACTATGGAGCGATTCGAGCGGCACATTCAAAGCTAATGGACAGCGACTAAAGCTCTACCAAGCCGCTCAACCGATCGAAAGTGGAAACTCCATTTCCCTTTTTGATCCACCCGTCGCGCACACATGAGGAATGGAGATGTCAAAGCTTAAAGACGTTAAATAAGCGCTTTCTGTGAGGCAAACCAGCTGTTTGTTTTCTATTTTCTTAGTTTTTAGTTTAAGACTCGGTTAAAAAAACACACAAAAAAATACCACCACAAACGTGACTTCACTTCCCTTACCCTCCGTCGGAGTTTCACGTCGAGGATGTCGTTCAATGCAAGTCTGGGGGAGCAGCTCACGTTTTTCAGGTGATTTCGTTTCATTTTCTTTCATTTTATCTTTGATTTTGTAGACTTTTAGGTTGTTTTATCTTTCGTGAGTCAGAGTCGTCCCAGACACTTGTCCGGTACCACGTTTTGAGACGAACCCTGAACCTAGGATACTTGAGAAGTTGGACTTTTCCGTGAGATTTTGCATGTTTGAAAGCGTTAGAGCTTATTAGTCGGCTGAAAAACAATAAGTCGTAATTTTTTGGGAATCCTAGTGTTGCTTGTGGGAGGTTTAGACGAGGTTGCTAGGCTAGTTTATCGTTTTTCTCTCTATCCAGATGGTCATACTTCGTATAGACGATGTTTTTCTTCTTTTTATGAGGATTATTAGATCGTATGAAATCGAGCTTAATTTGCAGATTAAGAGCGCACACTAACACTCCGCTGTCGATAGAAATAATGCCTAAAAGCATGATCTAAAATCGATATGAGTGCATCGACCTTGATACTCTTTCGATGGTTCGGGTCTAAGTGGTGGGTTGGCGATCATCTTTCTACGTCCTAAGGGCATGGCACAATAAAAACGCCGCCTACTCCACTGCACTATTGAACGAGATGCATGAGTATACCGTCATCGGTAGTCTGGGTCTAAGTAGAGGCTGGTGTCTTAGAAGCCTTAGAAGCCTAGTGTGTATGCAAAGAAAGAAAAAAAAAAGAAAAGAAAGAGAAAACATAAAAAGAAAAAAAGAAGAAAAAGAAAAAAAAAACAAAACAGAAAGAAGGAAGCTCGGAAAAGAAACAAGTATCCTCGATTGTTCTAGGTTTAGCATTTGTCTGAAGTCTTGTTTGGTGGAGAGAGTTAGGCTTGTTTATTTAGTTTGCCTTCGATTTACTTTCTCGTGGGTAGCCTTGGTGAACCTAGGATGAAGACTGAAAATTTAATTAGGTCGAATTTGCTCCCGACTTGGATCGGTTAGTTTAATTAGGTCGAATTTGCTCCCGACTTGCTAGGTGATCGGTTAGGTTCGCTTTAGCGGTATTTCTAGGAGAAAGGGGAATTCTCGGATTTTGTATACCCCGTATGTTCCACGTTTATGTTTGCTTAGGGACAAGCAAACATTCAAGTCTGGGGGATTTTGATCGTTTCATTTTCATACGTATTTCTTGCACGATTTTAGATACGATTACGATATAGATGCGATGTTTACGTATGATTTTGTATCCGTTTTACTTGTTTTCGTGTTTTCCTGTTCTTACAGGTTTTCATGCGTATTCGGTTCATTTTAGAGCTAAAGGACGTACACGAGACAAAGTACCAACATCGAGGATCATCAAACGGGACGAGAATCGGCGAGGAACAAGCTCAGCCCGCGCGGGGACTCCCTAGCCCGCATGGGGCGTTTAGTTCGTCAATTGGTCCAGCAAATTGAGCACAGTTCGGGCCATCCATCAGCACAGTCGGGGCCTCAGCCCATGCGGGGCACACTTCAGCCCGAGCGGGGCACACCCCAGCCCGCACGGGCACTCCCTAGCCCGTGCGGGGAGGCCCTATTTTCATTGCGATCATGCGCGTCGTGCCCGCGCGGGGCACACACTCAGCCTGCGCGGGTCGCGTCCGTCACCTGCAACACCAGATAAGTTAATTTGTCTGAAAATGAAAAGGAACTTGTTGGTGATTTATAAAAAAAGGAAAATGACTTTAGAGAAGAGGAATAAGAGATATTTTGCTAGAGAAAGTAATGGAAACATTGCCCAACTTAATCAAGAATGGAAAACTCATGAAAAGGCAAAATCGATGGCTACTGCAACAAAAGGAAAAGAACTAAACGGCCAAAAGGAAAAAGGAGGAGAAAAGGAAAGAAAAGAAGAAGGAAAAGGAAGAACATGAGCTAGGGGTCGAGCGGGAGCTTCAGAGGAAGTGAGTTTTCAGTTTTGAATCGAAGAGAGAGAGTAGAGAAGGAATGGAATCAAAGAAGGAGACTCTTGCGAAGGAGGCATACAAGGAGCATAAGCGATCAATTCAAGACTTCGGTTTCATTTGGTTTTATGTTCTTTAGACTTTCTACTTCAATTATGTTGTTTACTTTTCAACGCATGAGCGAGTAGTTTGTTTTGTTCTAGGAGAAGGGATTATCCCATGGCTATCCCGGAACCACTTTGATTTATCTTTTAATGCAATTTCATGTTTTCGTTTATCAATTCTTTGTCTGAGAGCTTGAATGACTTGTATTTACGAAGGCCAAGTAGATGCATGTGTTAGGGATTAGGAGAAGGACTGAAAAGAGAATTTAGTCCTAGAAGATCAGGTTTAGAACAACCGAGGTTAGGCCACGAAAGTAGGGTAGCAGCGGTTGAGGGTGAAACGGATGAATCATAGAACTTATGGGTTTAGTTCAAGGTGTCAGCCACGAAAGTAGGGGATAACTTGACTAGATCACGTGTATATGCCTTGAGAGAGGGTAGATATCATATTAGGATCGTCTGACGTAGATAACTTGATCGGGATTGCATGATCAGATAGGTTGATTGTTGGTTTTCGGTAGTCTTGTGGTGAAACCGAATTCCTAGAACTTTAGTCTCATTGTTAAGAACTCGTTTGTTTATTTTTTTTAGTATTTCATTCTCAAATCCCATATTCGTTCGTTGCAAGTTTGATTCATAGTTTGAGTTTAGGTTGTGTTGCGTAGTCCGTGTGGGATCGACACCTAAAGTACTACACACGTGTCGTGCACTTACGGGTAGTTTAGATTAAATATTTGTTTAAGTTTGATACGCATCAATATACATAACTAAAATCAAGTGTCCATTATGTCTCGTTATCAACTAACAACTCTAAACAAATTTTGTTAGGAAATGGAGATACCCTTCTATAATTCAAAATCTCAAATTCAAGAAAAGCATTTGTGTGCATGAATATATTTATTATGAAACTTGTTATCCAACAAAGTATTCGATTCTGAAACTTCATTGTTACTGTTAATCACAATAACAATATCATCAACACCACAAAAAAATATGTATAGGCTTCACCAAAAAAAAATTCATTACAAAGAAAACACTCACAAATTTGTCATACCATTTATCTTAATATTGGTTAAAGTTCGTATACTCACAAATTTGTTTAATCTTTGTCTTTTAAGTAGGTGTGTAATCAAGTATATTTTGTTTAAAATAATTTGTTTAAAATAACCGCACTTATATGTTTGTATATCATAATCTCTTGACTCTATCACATTCAACATGGCCAAATGTGGGATAGATGAGGATGCATATTTTGAAAGGGACTGTTTGGCAAACATTTTCCTTCAACGCGTTTTTGGAGATTGATGAGTGGAATATCCCACTGTATTAGCAAATGTGGTCAAGAAATTGTGAATAGAATTGAATGAGTTTTGTAGTTCCAGGGAAATTGAAATGTCAACCATTATCCTCCCAAAGGTGTGATCACGTGTATTAATATTTGAAATAAAAAAAAATAATATTTTATCACGGTTAAAGTGTTTGGTCGAGCACCACAACAACAAAAAAAGTCCAAAATGCCAGAACTGGAATTCACTATCAATACACATCCAAACCTATTGTATGAACAAGAAGGCTATTTTCTCAACGGAACTTTCATTTTTTTTTTGTCTCATCTCTCTAATTATGAACCTAACAGTTCTACGGTGCACATTAATCTTGTGGATATATCACACGATTCAACGAAACAATATTGGAACAAAACAATCAAACCAATTTAACCCAACAAATATATATTCTCATATTGAGTTGTGTGGCCCAACCGCTCAGTCAAGCATTGTGTATCAGTAGTAATACACCGCTCGTGTGTTACTCTGTTCCGTCAAGCATCTATAATAATAGGAATGCTCAGTTCCTATGAATGACCGCTCGGTCCGAGCGTTTGCAGAAACACATCATATGTGAAGTCACAGTGACTCATTGAACTTGTGTTAAATTCGATAACCCTAATACGAACACCACATTTCTGGCCTACTGATTCCTCCAAGTGAATCAACTTCAACAACAAAGTTATGATTCATTTGTTAGACCTACCATTCATCTCATCCTCACAATTGTATTTCTCCAAAATGTGACAGATAATTCAAAAGATAGGTGAGAATGGAAAGGAATCAGCTATTGGCGTTTACGAACACTGAGTCTGTGACATCTTAGAGATCCAACTACTACCATTTACACAGCAATTAACCAGGAAACTTATGAATTTTAGCAGAAGTAGCAACGTTATGGTATGATCTTTGCTGTTACCTCGAAACCAATCAGCACCGGAATTTCATTCCGAGTCCATGCTTGCCGCGGACGCAGCCAGGTTTCAAGTGCGAATACGGAGATGTCTTGGAAGTTATAACCTTCGAAAACACTCTCTTTCCCAATTTCCTCATCCTCTGTCTTCCTAGCTTCCCGCTCACGCTCCTCGGCACCAGCTCATCGTCAAGATCGTCATCAACTTCATCATCATCATCTTCATCCCAATCACCATCACCAGAACCTTGATCCTCGCTGCCTTCGTCATAATCATGGATATAACCATAATATTTATCAACACAACCGGCAGAAACATTAGAATCTCCGCAATCAAGGAACATCTCCGGCCAAATGCCTCCACGGCTATCGTCAACATGACCGCCGAGATCCAGATCTACGACGCAGTCTCCGAAGTTTCCCTCCGAAAGAATTTGCGACAGAGAACGAGACGGCGAGAGAGGAGACGAGTCCAGCGAGATGACATCATCGGGAAGACTATCGACGGAGAAGGAATCGTCGGAGTACTCAGCGTCGGAGGGATTAACGAATTCCCAGAAGGAGATATCATCTTCTTCGTGGTCGAGAACGAGATGATTCATGGTGATAACCCTAGATCGCTTCGCCATTTTTTCTCTCTGGTTTTTTAGTATTTGTTTCTTCGTTCCCAAGAATTTTTCGCTGCTTGAAATCAATACTGTTCTTGTTCGGTGAGGGAAGTTACCCTTTATTAAAGGCAAAGCGTGTGACCATGAACAACTGTGAGAAATACGCATCACTGTCCAATCACAGATCGCCACGTAATCCATCTTTACTCTCTCACTCCACCCCGGCTTTACAATGAAAAGCCATAGTTGGTTGGTGATTGGTCCATTAGTTTATCTTTCTTTTTCTATGTTAAATAAAGTAATTAATTAAAGCCGTCGGAAAATAAAATAAATAATTCGAGTTGAAGTACTGACAACTATATAATAATATATTAAAAATCGACATGGTTCTTCAGATTAGAATATTCCCCAAGATTCAGTTAACGATATTATTGTTTAGAATCCTCATATGTATTTGGTGAATACTTATGATGACGAATATATGGTTTATCTCCGAATTTTTTTTATTTTTAACAAATTTATTTTGAAATTATATTATACAAGAGATGAAAATATGGATGACCTCATAGAATTTGCTACATATGAGATGGATTAATTCTTATAGAGTATCTTTTAAGGTAGTGTGTTTTTTTTCTAATTAAGGTAGAAATTTTATGTCGATTTATTTCTTTTTTGTAATTACAAAATCGATTTATAAAGATCGTTGATTTCGTATTTCATCTCAAATGTTCTTTTAGTTTCATTTAAATAATCTTTTGGAGTGCTATAGAATATGAAGTCTATTAGCTTTTCAAATCACTCATCTATATTTATATACTTTTAACGAAAGAAAACAAAACTCTCGAACTTTACTTAATAAAGAATGTGCATCTTTTAACTAGTCTTCATATCTACTATATCTTCTAATTAGTTTGACTAGGTATATACCCGCGCGATGCGCGGGAAGATAAATCGTTGTTATGTTGGAAAATAAATGTTATATAATAATTCAACGAAGAAGATTTTGACATTGTAATGGTTGTATATGACAAAGTAATGAATGATATGCAGCACAATATGAATGAGCGAATATGGGGAACAATGTTATTTGTAAAGCATCGTAATAGAAGAAATGCTATATTAACGACATTTGAATAAAAGTGGAGCATTATGTACGGTTGATCATGGAGGATTCTATATGATAACATCGTAAGCTTTTCTTTTACCGTTCGTCCTAAAGCGATGAAGAGAAAAGAAGATTTAAACATTGTAATGGTTGTATATGACAAGGTATTGACTGAAATGCATCACAATATGATCAAATTAATATGGGAAACAATGTTAGTTATAAAGTTTGGTAGTAGGATAAATGTTATATTACCTTGTTTCGGAAAAAGTGGAGCATTGTATACGATTGATCATGGCGGATTCTATATGATGACATGGTAAGATAGTCTTTGTCTGTGCGACATGAACGAAAGGGGAAAAAAGTTAAAATTATAAAAAAAAAGAACTTAAATATGAGGTTGTAATTAAGTTGGTTGAGGGAAGAAAATGTTTTGATTCTGACCTTATGTATTTGGTAGTCCAGTAAATATTTCTGCATAGACAACATTTGTTATGAGCGATTGTTGTGAGAAGTCTTTATTTAGATCTAAGATACGCAATCCGTTGGCTGATGTCACTCTTGATAGTGCAACATACAATTGCCCATGGCTGAAAACCGGTTTGGGAAGATACAATCCAATTTGTTTCAAACTTTGACCCTGACTTTTATTTATGGTCATTGCATAGCATAAACGGATGGGGAATTGTCGCCTTCTTAGTGTAAAGGGGAGACCTGAGTCACTGTGTGAAAGAATGATTCTTGGTATAAGGACTTTATTACCAATATGAGTGCCTATAATAATCTCTGCTTCTAAAACTCTTGTTGCTAATTCAGTCACGACCATCCGCGTTCCATTACATAGGCCTTCTTTTTTATTGATATTACGTAGCAACATTATGGGTGCACCGACCTTCAAACATATGCTGTGCTTTGGGAAACCAGGAAATTCAAGTGAGTTGAGATATTCGATAGGATAGAATTAGTGCCAATCAGTAGTAGGAGCACTATCTAGGCCTATTACGTCGGAACTTAAGAATTCAACCATTTCCCCTGGAAGCCTTGTAAGAAGGTAAAAATTGATCTCATCAACATGCACATTACGGGGAGTTAAAATTGCTCTTTCTGTAAGATAGGATCGGTTCTTAAATTAATCTAAAAAATGTGGATAAGTTACATGGACAAGCTCTTGCAGTGGCTCTGCTGTCAATTGAAGCAATAATTCCCTATCAACGAAGATCTTTTCTCCATCACTTAAAGGATCGGCCTTGCTTACATGTTTACGTGCCTGACCATTCCCCACATCCAATAACCATTTTGCGAACTCGACCTCATGTTGATTTAAGCGCATATTTTGCGTCAACGTAAAAACGTGACAGAATTGCCATAGGTGAGATCGACTAATTGATGCCATCACAGTGTCAGTCCTACCCCCGCGAGTGACTGGTAAGATTTGACGAAAATCACCTCCTAAAAGAATTGTTTTTCCACCAAAAGGTTTTTCAGCTTGTTCTTCATCGTCCATAGACATTATATCTTTCAATGTGCGGTCAAGTGCTTCAAAAGTGTGTCGGTGTGCCATGGGAGCCTCATCCCATATAATTAATTCTGATTTTCTTAACAATTCTGCAACCATGCTACCCTGTTTAATGTCACATGTTGATCCTTCATGCAAATCTAGAGGGATTTTGAACCTTGAGTGGGCAGTTCTACCCCCTGGGAGAATTAGTGCAGCTATGCCTGACGATGCTACGGGTATCACAAATTTTCCGATCGAGCGAATCTTGGAGATAAGCGTTCTATATAAGTAGGTTTTTCCCGTACCACCTGGTCCATAAAGGAAAAAAAACTTTCCTTCTCTACGTTCCACTGAGTCCATGACTGTTGTGTAAATTTTCAATTGTTCATCGTTGATTGTTGCCATTAACTCCATATGCACTTTCTTCTCTAATTGTTCATCGAAATTCATTTCATAACGTAGAACGGTATTCGCGATGTCAGATAGGATGCTTGTATCAGGAGTTGGCATACCAGGGTAATCTGACAATGATTTTTCATATTCACTAAGCAACTTCTCGACTTCTATAAGAGTGTATTGTTGAATCTCGTCCGTTGAGAGTTGAAGATCGGGAAATCGGAATTCTCTTTTTTTTAGAGAGTATATCGTCCGAAAGGAATTTCCAACACTCATTCCATAGGGAAAGTGGTTCGCTAACTTCACAATACACCAATAATGTAGAAAAAAGTCGGCGTAATTGTGACGGCATGGCCCACTTAGATGCCTCGTGCATCGCTTCTCGCCATTCACTGTCGCCATCAAGCAATCCTCTAGCAATGCATGCGTCCTTGAAACTATTATACTTGACATTGTCAACTGTTTTGATTTCATCATAACTCCTTGGGCCTTTAACTACATTAAGTAACATTCTTAGGTAGTAGAGCTCACCAGCCGTTGGATGAATGTTGACAATTCTCCCAAGTGTTAAACCTCGTTTCCTTCTGGACCAAAATTTGTCTGTATTGTACCAAACGAACAAGGTGGGAAACTGTACATATGTTAATTCTCTGGCATCTTCAAACATTCTATTCGTTTTCATCCATAGTGTAAACATAGTTTCTTCAACTCGTGGTCTTAATAAGACTTTTTCTAGATCTGTTGCATCCTCAAAAGTTATACTCTGCTCATTTTCCAAATGCAGTGATAACCTCATAACTGGCGGTCTCTGATGGTGTATGGGGAACGAAAAAATTCTCCAAACTGCTTCGCAAGAAGAAAGGTAGCGACACTCAAGGTAGTTTGTTATTTCATTGATTTCCACAACAGAAGCCTTTTCCAAATGTGATGTGACTCCATTAGTGGTGTCATCTTCTCTACGCTTGTATAAGACATAACCTGTATTATCCACATATGTGTTCTCGATGTAGGGCCTTGGATATTTTTTTGTGCAAATTCCATTTTCCATGCACGGTGACCAAGGCCTATCAAGACCACATGGGCCATGCATCATATGTTGTTCTACCAAGCTAAATCCTTCACTGTCGACGTCTTTATTTGGTAATTCTGCTTGTATAAAGGTATCAATTTCGGCAGTGGTTGGATTTTTGAAGTTAGGTTGCAACCAAATCAAGATATGGGCATGCGGCAAGCCACGCTTTTGGAACTCGATAGTGTATATAACTGCGACAAAGAAAGTAGTAATGTTGTGGTAATAAACCCTTTATAAGAAATTGAAGGAACATTTAAAATTTAACATAATGAAATTGTTTTTACCTGATAAGGGTTGTGGGAAAAATATGCCGGCATTGATATCTTCTAAAAGGCCATCTAATTTCATTATGAAAACTCATTCGATGTCTGGCCTATCACTGGCACTATTTCCACCATATGAATCAAGATGGTCCCAGATCTCTTTCCATTTTGGATTAGCAGTCATTGTACTGAATAGGTCGGGGTTACCATACCACCTACATATAGCCATTGCATCATGGTAATTCTCAACCATGTAACGTGGACCACCCGTAAATGAAGGGGGGAGAATGATCCTTTTGCCTAAAACTTTAGCAGATGTGGCTCCCTTTCCTACTGCATCAAACAGATTATTGTAAAGATCTGATCGTAGTTTCTTCTGATTGTTTCTTGCCCAACGAATTCTTTCTTGTTCAATGGCAGTGTATGCATCAACAACATATTGTTGGAAAAGACGGCCCCCACTGATAATCGTTTTCCCCTCACATAGACGTGTTTGGATCTGATAGGCATAGAATTCTCGCATTGTAACAAATGACCTTTTGATTTTTTTGCCATGTGCGATGTATGGTATGTGCTCATGGAATCCAGATTGACCATAAGGGAAAAGCAATGGATATTGCAAGCTCATGAACAATGGATGGAGGTCGCTTATTCTATATAGCTGGCAAGACGGTTTCAATTGCAAGATAATGTCTCGTTCTCCAGTAGTTGTGGAAAGATCGTCAACAATTAAACCAGCAACTTCATTTCCGGTAGGTCAACCAAATTGCTTACTTTTCATTCGAGGCTCGATCAGTCGTAAGGAAAAGTCATCTGTGGATCCAACTTCATAACGATCACGGGCTATACGAAAAGTCTTTGCCAAGTGATTATGCTCATCAAGCATATGTATTAGGCTTCGTACGATGCTCTCGTCTAAATTGCCTGAAGTTGATGTACGACGTAAAGTTTTTATACGATTACGTACCTCATTTGCAGTATCATATATGTAGAGTTGAGCAAATTTAGGGGGGTTCCCTTCAACCGGTAAGAGCGACCCAATCTGGTGGTGATTTTGACCATGGATACGAAAGGTGTAAGGGCCATTTCCGCTTGCAACAGAATGATCAATCTTTGCTCCGATCGATGTGAATGCCAATATTGAATTATATGCGCGAATATTTGTTCGAAATGAAAGTGAGGTAGCTAGCAATTCTTTGAGAAGAGTTGGCGGGTCGGAGACCCTTGGCAAGCGAATGCGTCCTTGGCTGCAGCATAAGGTAAATAGTAGTTGTCCATGGTTGTGTTTAATAGAAACACTCTCGGACGGCCAAACTAATGCAGCACAATGTTGGCATTGAATGAGTTTATTTTCTGTTCCGGCGTCTATTGTTGTAAGGCCTAAGTAGATAAAGAGAAATGAAATGGTGTTATACTATTCATGATAAAAAATGGGGGAAAAAAGTTCGTTGTTAGTTAATAGAACGTCAGTCTCATAAGCTAACCTCCTTGTTGCGATGTCGATGGTAGATGTTTAAAAGCAGATGTGCCGCAATCTGAATTCATTTGTTTTAAAACAATTGTGTAAGTGCAAGGATAGAAATTTTTTAAAACATATGCGTAGGTAAAATATCAATTTAGTAGATGTGAAATCACCGTCACGGATGTGGAATTTTTTTTGGGTAATGTTAAGTGTTTTACGTATATTTCGTGCCGCATTAGCGTTTCCTGCAAGGCCATAAATAGAACATCTGTTAGTATGTCTTTTTTAATAGGTACATAACATGTCATGATGAAGAATCATTATTGGAACGTCTCATTGGAAGCAAGATTTAAAATTATTAAAGGAAATAGTTTCCACATATTGTATAACCTCGTCTAATGAGGGCCTGTTTGGAATCAATCTCTAAGGGAATCGTCTGAAGGGTGGTTTTCTCCGAGAGCCATGGACGGTTACCTGCAAGGAAAAAATGTAATGAACGTAAACAATAGAAATGATATGATGTAACAGAACTTTTGGGGAAAAATGTAGATAATTGTATCAATGAAAATAAAACAGTATCAAGGATACCGCTACCCCGATGGGTTCTCCTATGAGCCATCATAATAGCTTTCCGCATGGCACGTGCGGTCCTAAATGTTTCTGCCATTTCAAGTGTAAAATGAAGAATGGTTTGAGTGTGGATGGTAGCGCAACATTTAATACATGAAATGTTGAAGGTGTAATTTGTAAATTTGTTCTGGTAAATTAGCGTTAAGTTTAAAGTTAATAGGGAAGTGGAAGACACACCTTTTCGTTGGACGTCACATTCTTCAACATTTGAAGTTTGATGTGGGTGCAACGTGTATTCTTGGGAAAACCATGGACGATTATTTACTGCTTAATAAAAAGGATGGAATACATACTAAGCATGAATTGTTTTTTTTACAGAAAAAGTGTGTAAAATTGATAAAGTAACGCTTGGAAAAATATAAAATTCATGTTTTAGATGTAGTGATAGATTATTACTGATAGGTTTCCGCATCTGATGCGATTACTGTTTTGTAAATTGGTGACCTTCACGAAGACCTGTGGTATCTAGAGAAATGAATTAAAGCTAGAATAATTAAATAAAAGCAGTAATTGAGAAAAAAAAGGAACTCAAAAATAGAACACACGTTTACAGCGGGGTTTCTCAGTGACCTAAGTTTGTTGGGGGAGCCGAACCCCTTACAACAGCTGCCCGGAAACCTATCGACCGCCGGTAGGCATATAGACGACGCAGCGGACGAAAATCCACAGAGGCGAGATGAAGACGTGGAAAAACTATTAGCCTTCCATGGTTTTGACAATCGAGTCGGTATTCACAATCGATCGATGACGTTTGGCGTGCAGGTGGAAAAACGATAATCGGCGACGGAACTGGGCCCTGCAGAACGGGGAGAGCGAGAATTGCGACGGCCGGCGGAGCCAATCGAAGAGGCTGCAAGGCGGAGCTAAACGTAGGGGAATCGGTGAATCTACAGGCACGGATGTCGGAGCTTGCAGCTAAAAGGAATCTGGGTTTGATTTTTGCTGGATTCTACTGCGCGCAGGTTTGGGGTTTTTTTTGGCTGTGCAATTGTAATTGCCGCCGGTATGGTGTTGATGGCCGGCTGGCGGTGGCTGATTTGGGTAAGTCAATTGCAGGAAAACTCTAGGGCGTGTGATGGATTCGTGTGAAGGGTAATTGGGTAATTGGGTAGGAGAGGATGATTTATAAAAGCAAATATGGTACGTAGAAATCTATATTTCCATTTTTGCAGCAATATTTCCAGCAATGAATCTATCGTTTTAAGACACTGTTTCCTTTTCCCGCAACGATTAGAAATACATGAATGGTTATTTGCCGCAAGACATTAATAGATGGCAAGATTTCCGAAAGAACATTCTGGGGAATCATTCCCGGCAAGGCTGTTTGTATTTTTATGTATGTCTATTCTCGTGTTGTAGGAAGAGGAAACGACACGTCTCAAACCTGAAACAGCAGGGAAGACACTTCAGGGATTTACTTTTCTGTAGGAATGTAGTTTAGACCGAGTGAATTTACAGGTGCATTTTCAGATGGAGCCATTTCGATGCAAATATGGTACGTAGAAATTTCTGTGTATTGCATGCGGTCTATTGAGACAAATATGCCTTTGAGTCTCTTTTAAAAGTTTTTAGAGAAACTGACCTCAGCCAAGAGAAAACTGGAATCCTAGGTACTTGTTCATACTTTTTTGTGAATGAAGAGATTAAATGTAAAATATCCTAGTCATATTAAGTCAACTGGTTTTGTAATGGCTTGCAGGTTCTTTAGCATCTGGTCCTGACCCGAATGTAGTCCTCGATGTTCTCAACCTCATTCTGACTCCTGAGGTATATCTAGATCAATTGTATTTAGTTGATGTCACTTAAGATAAGCATTTCCTTTTCATTTAGTTGATTTCACATCAATTCTAGTCGGAACTGATGTTGCTAAGAAGGTGATGTTCTTTTAATCAATGTACCTATATCGCTGTTTGGTACATTTTGGGTATGTCATTGGTATAAGTATTAGGAGGGAAAAGGAGTGGGGAAAAATAACTGAAATCCTTTAATATAATAAGTCTGAACAGAAAACGTAAAAAGGCTTAATAGCAAAAATTAAAAAAGTCTGAGCAGGAAAAAAAAACAAGATAGATAAACTTCTAATCAAATAAACGTAGTGTTGTACTTTGAGATTATTCAATTCGAATCCGCTTCCCACGATCCACATCAACTCCTGTGGACCTAGTTGGATGACCTATAATGTCGACATTTGCTGGCACACCCTTCCCTGCAACTGGACCGGTTATCTGGGTGACACATTCAACCGGGCAAGGAGGTGACAACTGAAAAATTAATGATAAAAACAACCAATGTTAGATACCTAAGAAACCCTGTTGAAAAATTTATACTAAACACATGAATATACCTCAACCAATGTACCGTCGTCCGTCGCTAGGGGCGTGTTATCTAAAATACGTGAAACAGTAAAATTTTGGTGGAGTAGTGAAAAATTGTAAGAGGTCAGTTTGATGTGGAAAGTAAACGTCTGACCAATGAGGTCCTTCAAACATTGCGGAATAACCATATCACCTCCATCAATCTAATTACAATAAGAGATGTGGGTTAGGATTTACAAGGTTTTAGGAATGAAGGGGGAAAATGAGGGAAAAAATACCTCATTATTGCAGAGATCAGCAGCTCTCTGTTTTGTGATTTTGCTTATATCACGATCAAAGGCTACGAAAATGGCTGATTCAGCACCGTCACCAACCTTAAATTCCACTCTAAATCTGGGGAAAAAAGGATAGCGAAAACTGAAACCTTTAGGACACAATGTAAATAGGAAGAGAGGGCAACATTGACCTAACCTTGTAACGCCAACGGTGTTAGTTGCTTGGCAATTAGTGCAAAACAGCGATTCGGCAGTTCGTTTAAGTTTTCTTGCACATTTGGCACAGGCAATGTAGCTCCAACCATTGGTGTTGAGCACATCAAGAATGGTAGCGGTGCAGAAAAATTCTGCTTCCTAGTGAATTTTAAAGAAAAAATATTTTTAAAAAATATAATACAATAGTGATCAAATAAAATGCCGAAACTACCTTATGGGCAGCCGTAGTTATATAAGCAAACAAATCTAAGATCGAAACAGTTTCGATCTTAACAATGTTGTTGACCCGAGAATTGCCGTTGATACCATCATCAAAACCATCCTTGATACTGTGATGGAACATAAAACATAAATCTGGTTATGTATCGGTATACACACATATATATATGTGTATATATAGATATCATGCCTAAAACGTGAACAAAATAATATTGTATATAAACATGTAGTAGAAATTGCATACATATAGACAAAATTCAGATAGGGGCACCAAATAATGTGTGAAAAAGAATGAATGAAGATGGAAGGGTAAAAGTACTATAGATCGTATTTGGACTACTTGTGTATTGATATACACAGACCCATATATATATATACATGCAGTGCTTACAGATTGATTAATGTAATTCTCTATGCGTGAAAAAAAGTTGGGGAAGCAGTGAGTGAAAAAAAAAAGCTGTTATAAAAGAGAAGGGTGATGTTTTTTTAAGTGTGTTTTAACCTTTCAACGTATGCTCCGACACAGTCTGCATCCTCGGGAAAATAAAACCGAGTGGCAGAAGTTGAATTCAAAAAGAGAGATCCTGAATAATGGTTTAAACAGAGACGTTAGGGATAGTTAACAAAGAAGAAAAAAAACAGTCTTACATACCGCCAACGAATTTAGGATTAACATGGGAAACAAGAACAACTGGAGGATAGGTCTCATGTTTTTGGAGTTTCAAACGGAGATCGATAGCCTTCTGGTCCCAAGCGGTTATGGTGATATCCATACCGCTGTAATGGAAACAATGGAATGCAAGTCAGGGAAAAAAAAAGAGTAGGGAATGTAGGACAAAAATCAAGAAGTTTACCCACTAAGCTGTAAACGTAGCATAATGCGTTGAGGTGCATTAGTATCTTCAACAGCATTGTAGTCCTTTATAGAACTTAGGCGGCCAATCACATCTTAGGAGAAGAAATGGTTAGGTTAAGTAGGGGGAGGAAAAAGAAACAGAAAATATAGGTAAAACCAGAAAACAAACCTGGGAGGGAAGTGTTTGTGTTTGCGAGTGATGTGAGTTCGTCATATGTTTTGAGACGGAAAAGCTCACGGGCAATCGTAACAGAATTAGCAGTGTATGCAACACGTTTTGTCATGACGGTTAGCCGTAACGAAATGGTGGAATCAGCAACTTTGAATGTGTCGTTGCTTCGCACAACGTCAAACCCTTCAAACTCTAAAATGGCACCTTCCTCTAAAAGGTGTTCAAACCGATTGTACAACGCTTGACTAACGGAACCGTGGAGCAAGGATGGCTGCGGAAAAAAAGGTTTAATTAGCAATAATTAATTAGGTAAACAACTGGAAAAGAAATGCATAATTATTACTAAGGTAAACAATTGGGAAAGAAATGTATATAACGTGTAAGTTGAAGAGAAAACACAGACGGTTTCATCGATAAGAAGGAAATCGATCCACATGAGTTGGCCGCCTTTTTTAGGATTGCGAGCTTCCCACACACGGAAAATGCGAGCAATTATTTTCTGGTTTGAACGACCAACCATCAAATCAGCAAATCGGGACGGCATAGTGTTCATTTTTTTTGTTTTATGGTTGTGGCAGGTGGAAGGCAGAAAACCGTAAAGATGGTGCAGGGTGAGGAATGGAATGAAGTGGCTGGGAATATATAGAGTGCAATCGGAAATGGCATGTAATGGGCTGTGGATGAAAGGGAGAAAAGGTGGGTTAGTGGGGCTTGGCAATTATGTACTGTAATGAATAGCTGCAAGTATTACATTATTTTTGAGTAGTGGGTATAATTGTCTGACTGTTGTAAGTTTTTTCCTGGTGTTTTAGGTTAGCTGACTGTTACAGTCCATTGGATGAACAACAGAACCAGGATTAGAACCAGGTACGTTCATTGATAAGGTGTTAGTGGGTTTGTGAAATTAAGTATCGTAATGAATAGCAATAAGTAGCACATAATGGCTGAGGGGTGGCAGTAATTTGGGTCACAATCGTGGGTTTCTTGATATTTAGTGTAGAT
This sequence comes from Gynandropsis gynandra, assembly GCA_036759665.1. Taxonomy (NCBI): domain Eukaryota; kingdom Viridiplantae; phylum Streptophyta; class Magnoliopsida; order Brassicales; family Cleomaceae; genus Gynandropsis; species Gynandropsis gynandra. The sequence continues at coordinate 32,973,953 of CM071874.1, forward strand.
GACTGTTACAAATGATTTGGAATTTAATGCTGGCCTTTCCTTAGAAAAAGAATGTTGCAATGGCTGTTAAGGCATGAGGCTTAGGAAAAATGTGGTTTTTACAGTAACATTTATTTGGACGTATTATTAACTTTGTTGGTAGAGGATTTTGACTGTTTATGGGTAGTAAGGTAAGAGGTTCAAACAGACATTTATCTCTACTGACTATGCAATTCGATTTTGTCTTCACAATCCAAGCACACACTAAGAACCAAAGCTGTTTTTTTAATGAATGCAGCGGGTGGACGAAGTCGTACGACGTCGTGAAAAAGCGGGGTTCAGGGCGAAACAGGGGCAAGAGCTTAAGGTTTAAAAAAAGTGCCAGCAGCATATAAAAACCGGATACAGCATTCTGAAATGCTCAGTTTAGATGGCGCACAATTTTGGTTGTTTCAGAATAATTTTGGAATGACAAAGAAAAACACTGTCATGTTTGGCGACATGCTATATATCGGTTTATTTTTTGCACCTTTGGTTGTCAAGTTGGAAAACGTGAGTTGTAACTATTTTACACATACTTGAAATCTTATTTTATACAAGAAAAAATATGAAGGAGAAAGGAAATATTTTTGGGATTAAACAGGAGTTGTAACTCTTATATGCATTTACACCTTCTCTAACAAATAACAGTGTTAACAGGGAGCAACAAATAACAGTGTTAACTCTTGTATGCAACAAATTACATGTAAAGGTTCGGCACAGGGAGCAAGCGCAGCAGGTTGATGCGTTCTGATAAACCTTGCAAGCAAAAGACGCATGATTTAAGGTTCGACAATGGTGACCCAAGCAGGCTGGGAGGACGACAATTGCAAGGGCAGCAGGTTGATGTGTTCTGATAAACCTTGCAAAAAAAACATAAAAACATAAACCGGAATAGAAGAGAAGGAAAAAACAAGAGTATATAAAGAGCGATTCCAGCGGCCTATCTATTGCAAATCCCAAGTTTGCATCATAAATCAAGATAATTGTTGACATAAAGCTTCTCTTAAGACATTTGAGACTCTATCATTTGTCAGCAAAAGCCATCCATCGATATGATTAGAAAACAAAGCAACCATTCTCCATAATCCTCGCAGATTGCCAAATTCAAATACGGATAAAATTAATAAACAATAAAGCACCAATTAGGCCTGTTAACCGGTTCTTTACTTTATATTCTCGAGGATCTTTAGTGAATAAACTAATCAAGAAGCATGAAGGTTTCAATCATTAGTGGGAAGGAGTTAAAGAAGAGAGAAAAGATAAAGCCATACTTGGGGCCGGCAGCCATTGTAGGACAGTTCTCTGGAGTGCAGAACTCTGTAAGTGTACCATACAGCAAAATCACCTGATTTAAGAAATCCACAGCTGAAAAGCAAAAAATTAATTTCAGGATTAATAGAAACATATACTCCTGAAAGGGTAAACACCTCCAGATAAACATATGCAAAAAAAAAAATAACACATCTCATCCAATAGAGTAAGCATAGACTTATGTATAACATGTAAATGAAACCAAAGATGCATGCGTATATAAGCGTGCCTCGGAAGAGGAAGCAGAGAGGGTCTTACTGTTGACAGCGAGCCATTCATTTAAATGCTGGTGGCTTTATTTTCTAACCACAATAGCAAAAGCAATGGAGATGGCACTTGAAACGATGAGATGTGTAGGAACTAATTAAAAAATTGCCAAAAATGTGATAAAATCCGATCACACCACCAGCATGCTTTCACCGTACTGGCTCAACAAAGGTCTTTATAGTTGGCCATGGATAAGACTGAAAGAGCATACCGAGCTAAACTTAAAAAGAGAGGAGCAAATTTGCAAGAACAATTACAAATAGGAAACAGTGAGGAGTAAGTGAAAGATTGACATTCCTGAGGACAGTGACAATTGCAGACCCCCCCTCGATACAACAATAAAACGGAAAAGAAATTATAAGGTTATCTATCCGAGGCAATAGATCAGTAGAGAAAAAAAAGGTAAAACCCTAACAATATGCAGGTTGGTGGAGAAGGCTAGGGCGGCCCAATCAGGCTGGGAGGACGACAATTGCGGCGGAAGAGGTAGGATAAGGTTCCGGAGGAAGTGAGGCGGAGGCGGCGGAGTTCCCTGTCTGATTTGAATGATGTAAAAGGTTATGATTTTTCAGCATCTTATGGATTGTTGGTCTTCAGCGTTTTGGGGATGATGATGTGAGAGAGAAGAGACACTGGTCCTCCCTGCAGCCGTGAAGAAGGAGAGAATGCGGGAGTAATAAGGGGAGGCGTTTTTGGTGTAGAAATCGTGGGATAGATAGTGGGAGAGAGAAGGTGAAGATGACGTGGAACGCTCAGAAGCGAGAAGCTCTGAGAAGCCAGGGATTTTTTAAACTTTTAATATATAGATTTGCCATTTTTTTATTGTCTTAGTCTACATTTAATGAAGTTGAAGATTTTATTAAGCTTCGATTAAATTATAACAAAACAATGAAACAAAAGAAACAGAGATCAACTTCTATTTATCTATTATTCCTCTCTTCTATCTCGTTATAAGAAAAATTTTATTTTATTTTCCTTCCATCTTCATCTGAACACATGACATTTACAGAAGATGAAAATTATTTTGTATTGTTAATCGATAAATACACTATAAAATAGATCATTTCTAACGGATATCAATGGATTTTGGAGCGTTGAAAATCGATCTTGAAAAACTCCATCCGTAACAATTTCAACAATATTTCAATGGGAATTATCCGTGAGAAGTTTATTAACGGATTGTAACAGATACCCGTTACAATTTGTAATGCATGCTCGTTGTAAATTTTAACGGAAGTCCGTTGCAATTTTCAACAAGTATCCGTTGGATAAATCGCCAAAAACCAAAGGTTTCCGCTGGAAACCTTTGTGAGGATTCCCCAACGGATGCCCATTGGTTTTTGGCGGAAAAGTTTAAACGATATCAGCGAATGTTCGTTGCTAATGTTGTTCTATTATCAACGGGCATTCATTGATAAAAACACGATTTTGAAAATAAAATGAAATAAAAAAGTTAATTTTCATATATTTCAAAGGTTTATATAATATTAAAACTAAAGAAAATATAAACCAAACGAAACTAGCCTACATGTCATCTAAACCATCATTGTCGTCTTAGTTTCTATCTTCTTCGATTCCTTGAGAATAGGTCGCATCAGAATTGATGATCGGTTCATGTGTTGGCGGTGTTTCCTCTTTAGATGGGGGTGGCTGATACGGTCAGCTCATCAATTCTATGATGTCCTCTATATGATGCATCTTTGCCGTCATATCTCGAAATGTAGCACTGAGTTTCTCGATGCATCATTTCTTCGCGTATGTCTCCTGGACTGTGGGGTACCGTTGTGTCATTGTCTACATTATATTTTATGTGATCTTTTTCTTATCTTCTCTGTTTCATCGGAATATGCGACTCGAAATAGAATGAATTAAAAATATGTGATCTCTTCCAACAAGTATTGGCTAAAAATAGAATTTTTAACCACTGCTTTGTTTTTCGTTTTTTTCTTTAGATGAAAAAACCTTTCGAATGGATACATACATCTGTATTGAACCGGTCCATCGAGTATTGCCAAATAGAATTAAAATCGATGATATGATCAAATATTGGTTTTATTATCTTCTAAAGAATTGAAATGAAAACAAGGATCTCGAATCAAGGTTGATATGTAATGCCAAAGTAGACATGATTTGGTAAAATGGATAGATCCCATACTAATAAAGATCTTTTTGTACATAAATTGTATTCGTATTGAAATAGTGTTTGTTACCAATCTATTTTCAAGATATAGTTCATCCCCTACACGCCATCATTAAACATGAATTAAAGATATCTTCCATTATTTGCAAAGGACGATTGATCTAGAATTATTTTATCCTAGAGATTCCAAACATGAATTAATTGGTTTTGTAAATACGGGTTATTTATCAAATCCTCATAAATCTTGACTATAAAAAAGATATGATTTCACAATTGAATGCATACAAATTGAGGTGTTCTAAAAAAAAATATTATTTCCAACTTCTTGGAATTATGCTAAAGTCAATGCAATTCATGAAGAAAGTATATAGTGAGTATGTCATAGAGCTATAACTTGTCATATAAAAAAGTGAATTATCAGCTTATATTGATCCAACAATATTATTTAAATATAATATCACATGTGTTACTGAGATGAAATACATTAGAAGTGACAAAACGAAGCATATATCTCTAAAACGTTTTTCATATACTCAAAAGCTTGAAAATAACAAAGAGTTGATATTTATTATATCTGATCAAGTAAAAATGTGGTTAATTTGAATTTTGACAAGAGAGTTGAGGCAAAAATTAAGAAAATAAGCTCTTCGAGGATGTTAAATCGAGTGAAATACTGGAGGATTACATCAACGAATCGAACTATCGACGGAGACGAGTTGAAGGCAAGACCATGGTAATGACTCGATGTGAGATCGATTGAGCCTTTTTAACTTTCCTTTTTCTTTTGTTTCTTGTTGTAGTTCATTATCGATATGTAGATCTATCTAGTAGATTCATGTTTTAGATTAGAGTGTTATGTATCCTGATTAATAATATTTTTATATCATATTCATTGTTTTTTTTTGTGTTTTACAGTTTAATACATGTTTGCATTGTTCCAATTCCTAAATGATCAATTAATTTGATTATTACATGGTATAATTTAGTTGGAGATATCAAATTATATTAGATCGTATGTATTAGATAAACATGAATGATCATATCGAATGGTAGGATAGTCGATTTAGGAATCAAAATATAGATCAATAATGCATTCAATATGTAGCTCACTAGCTCTAAACGTCAATTATTGAGGTGTTTGAATAGGAATCTAAACTTCGAGAGATTGAATATTTATTGATGTTCGGTACGTAAATCATTAGATAAAAACATCAATGATTGAAATGCTAGAATAGGATCTAGACTTCGAGAGAAGATAGGTCTGTAATAGATGATTTAATTCCTCTATAAAACAAAAACAATAGTTTTCAGAATCTGTAATGAATTCATATACGTTAAAAACTCTTTAATCTAGAAACATTGTCACTATGTGCATACCTGTATCATATTTTTCTTGGATAGAATAGATTTTAGATAGATGACACATACCATATTGTTCATGGTCGTAGTTTTTGTGAAATTGATCATCTAGGCTCCTCTTAGTCCTTATGTTTGACCATGATACTACATGATTCGTATTCTTGTGAAATGTCTAGTCTAAGTACAAATTTTTAAACTTGATGATGCATTAAATCAGACTTAGATGAGATATCAAGTTTTTGGCATCGTCTTCAGAGATTATAAGAGATTTAGTTATTGCTTTTACAAATCAACGAGAAATTAATCTCAACCATACTGAAGTTGGCATGTACGCACAACGTCTAATCCACAATGTCGAAAGAGCAAGTATTCTGGCAAATTGCGCGATCGAGTCCTACTATTGCTTGGTTCAAGCGGTTCTATGGGGAGCTACAAACCCCATATACTTGGTTGCTCTAACCTGTCGATTAGATCGAGCGGTTGAACACATTTTTTGCTCGATCCAGCAGCACCACCGCTCTAGTCAAGCCGATCCTCTAGATATAGCCATACTTCACTAAGTTGAGTTGTAGGAGAATTCACACGCCTCGAAGCCATGCATACCAGCAACGTGGAGGAAATTACTACAATAAAGGAATCTTCATAAGAAAGGACAAGTGCACAACCGGATTGAAGCTTCATTAATGGCACACAGGTAGAACTTAAACCTTTATCATAAGGGTTGAGGTATATTTTTCTCGATCCCGAGTCCACATATCCTACCATGAATAATGCTGGTTTAGATGAAATCCAAATAGATGAACTAGTGAAAACCCATATTAAATATCGAAAAGCATTAGGATACACTCTAGAGGATTTAAAGCATTTGCATCCCTCATTATGTATGCATTGAATCTACTTAGAAGATGACTCCAAGTCATCTAAGAGCATCATCATAGGCTAAACCCAACCATGAATGAGGTAGTAAAGAAGGAAGTTATGATATTGTTAGATGTAGATATTATATACTCGATATTCAATAGTTCATGGGTTAACTCAGTCAAAGTTGTGTCTAAGAAGGGAAGGATTATGGTAATCTCTAATGAAAAAAAATGAATTAATACTGATGAGGATAGTAACATGTTGTAGAATGTGTATAAACTACCAAAAATTTAATTCAAACACTAGGGATGATAATTTTTAGTTCTATTATTGATCAAACGCTTGAACATCTTGCATTGCATTTTTATTTTTCTCTTAGACTACTATTCGAGATTCTTATAAATCCTAATACATCCAAACGACCGAGATAAAACGACACACATGTTCTTCTATCACCTTTTCCTATCTTCGCATGTCGTTTGGCCTCTGTAGTGCAGTTGTAGCCTTTCAGTGGTACATTATGTTCATCTTCTCGAGCATTATAGAAGATGTTATGGAGGTATTCATGTACGACTTTCTGGTCCAGGAACCTCCTTTAATATGTGTCTAACGAATCTCTATAAAGTGTTACATGGGTGTCATCAAGCCAACCTCATACTAAATTAGGAGAAATGTCACTTTATGGTATAGGAAGGGATAGTGCTTCAGCATAAGATATCGGCCAAGAAAGATATGAAACCTCAAATCATGTGATGGATATTATTGCTCCAAGAATTCAACATAGAGATCTGAGACAAGAAAGGAGCTAAAAACGTAGTTGCTCATCATTTGACTTGTTTTGAGATCTTTAAGGATGTACGTATTGATGATACTGTGAGGGATGAACAAGTTCTCGTTATCACGATTGTAGATACCCTAGGTACATGGAATATTGTGAACAATTTAGTGAGAAAATTTCTACCGCAAAAGCTGAATTAACATGTGAAAAAGAAGTTCATCCATACATTTGAAACTACTATTGGAACGAGCCTTTCCGCTTCAAAAAGGCGATCGACAAGCTTTTTAGATGCTTCAAACATGTTTTTATTGGCCCATATTATTTAAAGATGTTTACAACTTCTTTAGACTTGTGACAACTTTCAAAGGACGAGAAACATCACTTGATTTCATGAAATGTCTCACAACTACATCCTTGAAGTGAAACCATTTGATATGTCACTACAAAAGAACTCACTGTTTCCAACGGACGGGGCAACGGATCCGTCCATTGGAAGCAATTAGCAACATATTGTAACGGATTTGTTGATATTTTCAACGGACCTACATCCGTTGCAATCCGTTACAAATTTCAACGGAATTGTAACGGATTATTTCCGTTGCTATCTCCGTTGAAATCCGTCGCGATTTTTAACGGATTGTAACGGATATAATCCATTGGCCATCTCCGTTGGAAGACCCATTGGAAACCGGGAAAAGAATTACAACGGGCGTTTGTTGCATATTGTAACGGATGCCCGTTAGAAATTACAACGGATGCTCGTTGATATTGTAAATTTCGAGGTTCAAAGGTCGAAATAAATTCCCGTCATGGAGCAACGGTCATCCGTTGCAATTTCCAACGGATGTCCGTTGGAATATTTACTATTTATATCGGAACCTAGGGTTGCCTCAAATCATCAATAACAAACATCTTAATATCTATCGTTGAATCCAAAACAACTTTTATAAACTGTCTCACCATCGGGATCGGGAAAAGGATTCCCGATGGTGATACAGTTTATAAGGGTTTTTTTGAATTCGATAATAGACGTAAAGATGTTGGTTTTGACGATGGAGATGTCGGTGGAGAGGATCCGAGTCGAGTTCAACACTTTGCCTCTAATTTGAAGCCATTTCCTACATGTTTTTTCCTTAGGTTATTGTTACAATATGTTATAGTGTAATTGAAAGAGAACTTAATGAAATTATAGTTTAACTTTTGATTACATATTTCACGTCATTTCGGTTTTGTTCACCGCTTGAGTTAAATTACATTTTTCGTGTCACTTCGGTTTTTGTTCACCGCTTGAGATCGACATGAAATCAATTATAATTACAAAATTGTAATTCATAAGATCTAACTATTGTAATATGCAAAAATAACTGATTTGTAAGCACTTTCAACGAGCACTAATCCGTTGGATATGATTTCAACGGGCATCCATTGGCATTTGCAACAGATGCTCGTTACAATTGGCAACGGATACCCGTTGAAATTGTTAATTTCGAGGTCACCGGTTTAAATAAATTCACGCGAACCTCCAACGGACATCCGTTGCAATTTCCAACGGATGTCCGTTGGAATGTTCACTATTTAGATCATACCAAAGAGTGCATCAAACTATCAATAACAAAAATATTTTCAAAAAAATGCAGTCTTCTTCAAATCGAAATATGTATAGATCGAGAGAGTGGATGTATAGAAGAAAAGATCCTATAACCGAAGAGATTACGCAAGAATTCTTACACAGATTGGAGCAACTCATGAGTTTTACATCGATGCAGCCTTTGTGTCAAGAACGCGGGACAATGTTATGTCCATGCAAAAGATGCAAAAAAATGAAGTATCGAAGTCAAGAAATTGTTTGCAAACATCTTTATAAGGTGAGTTTCGTTGAAAATTACGAATTTTGGTTTTTTCACGGTAAAAATTGCGGTGTTAGGGATATTGTGCAAGATGCACAAGTAGAACGAAATGAAGAAGTTAGTTATGAAGCATCAACGACAAATCCATATGTGGAAATGGTGTTAGATGCTTTTCATAGAGCTGTTAATGAACAAACGCATGAAGAGATGCCGAACATCGATGCACGTCGATTCTTCAACCTATTGGATTCGGCGAAACAACCTATATATGAAGATTGTCGTGAATGTCAGTCTCGTTTATCTTTATCTTCGGGATCAAAATCCTTCCCGAAACGAAAACACGAATTGGTAAAATTTTGTTTATTTAAATTTTTTGTTTATTTAAATATTTATGTAACTAACTTTATTTTATATTACAGATGCAATGGATAGGAAGAGAACCGACTCTTCTGGAGTTGGTATTGCCACGCCAAGAAGAAGTCGATTGTCGGGGAAGAGGTCAACGAACCCGAACTCGTCGATCCTCGAGCGGAGCGAACCGTGAGAGCTGTGACGGAGAAAATCACACAGCAATCACAAGATTACGGTTCAACCCCCGACGAACTCAGTCTTTTACAAAATGACAAAATTTATTTAGAGGTAAAAGTTTATTATTTTATTTTTCGATTACTAATAAAATAATTTGTAAAAATCTAACGTTACTTTTGTTTGTCTTGTAGTCGGTGACACCATATAAGGGGCGTCTATACGGTCTCGGGGCGCTTCAAAAGGATATCGTCGAGGACACCACGACGGTACCTCCCGCAGTCCAAGAGAGTTTCACGCAACAACGGTGGATCGAGGAGCTCGAATCACTACATCGAGAAACTCGAGCCAAAATTCAGCACTTGGAGGGCGTCATCGAGTTGGATTCTGGCCAAGGGAGAGGATCAATGCCGCAGCAAGAACCGGGTCTCGATTCAAATGCAACACCATCTAGACTTGGTGGCGATCAGAGAGATGATATCGACTTAGCCGATCTAAATGAATGTAATAGGATAGGAGTAGTTTTAGTTTTAATGTTTTTTTAACAATTTAATATTTTAATTAAAAACTTTTTAGTTTAAAAAATATTATTATTTTTAAAAAATATTTTGTTTTGTTTTTTGTTTATTTTTAAAAATTTTTTCCAACGGATGCGCGTTTGAATTTCTAACGGACATCCATTGGACGCTATTTCCCGCCAACTGGTAACGGACGTCCGTTGCCCTTTCCCGCCAATTTGCAACGAACGTCAGTTGCTATTTTCCGCCAATTTCCAACGGATGCCAGTTGGAAAGTTAAATTCTCGCTCATTTTTCCCGCCTGGATGGCAACAGACGTCCGTTACAACATTTTAACAGACGTCCGTTGCCATTTTTTCAACGGTCATCCGTTGCAAACTTTCAACGGACATCTATTACAAATTCCTTCAACGGGTGTCCTTTAAAACTTCCCAACGGATATTATCCGTTGGAATTATAATTTTGCAACGGATTTGGATTTCCAACGAGCGTTTTCCAACGGGCAAAACTCTGTTGCTGTCCGTTGGAAAGAGCCTTTTCCAACGGATTTTAGACGTTTTCCAACGATTTTGTCCGTTGAAAAATGTTTATTTTTTTGTAGTGTGTGAGGAATGGATTTTGATGGCCTATTTACATCATCATTCAATAACATTTGCATTTAATGGCTATTGATTACATCACGAAATGGGTCTAAGCAATACCAAATCCAAAAAATGACTCGAGAATCGTAGTGAAAATGTTTATATGGATTATTTTTTCAAAGTTAAGATTTCCACGGATTGTGATAAATGATGGAGGTACACCACCATATTGCAACCATGTATCATCCTCAAAAAAATTAGACAAGTAAAAGTCTCCAAAAGAGAGATAAAGATCACACTTGAAAATGTTTATATGGATTATTTTTTCAAAGTTCAGATTTCCACGGATTGTGATAAATGATGGAGGTACACCACCATATTGCAACCATGTATCATCCTCAAAAAAAATTAGACAAGTAAAAGTCTCCAAAAGAGAGATAAAGATCACACTTGAGAAGTCTCCAAAATTTTAAAGACTTATTTTTATTCAGTTTTTTTATTTTTATTTAAGACTATTTCTAATGAAGAGTGTCTCCATATTGAGACATTGTCCATGTTTGATCATCACAAGAATCACTAGAACAAACGAAAAATTTTCAGGAAAACATTATGAAAGTTGAAAAAAAAAGTTCAGGTTAAGCGAATTTGAGACGTCAAATCACTCGATCGAACATTCGGACTTATTAACCTATAAAAGGTAACTTCCATCGTTTTCTTCTCGGTCATACTAAATTCTCAAGTGAAAATATCCCAAACACCAGTAAAATTTATGGAGCAACCACGACAATTGCTTTTGCCGAAAAGTCAACCGATTTTCATTGGATGCTGGTAAGGACGATGAGATCTGTCGAGGAGAGGGAACAAACAAATTATTCATTTTTCTCCCTATATTATCATTTTTAATCTCGAAAATCAGTCAATTTGGTCATGACTGTTCATTTCCCTTGATTTGTTGTACAGTTCTTGGCTGAGTGCCACACTAGACAGACGATCAAAAAATTTCAATGAAGAAGATGATGACTTAAAATCGAGCGCCCAGGCTAGATTAAGATTGGTTGAAAAGTCCATCTTGAATCATTTGGGTCGAGCGATTTATCTAGCCAAATCAGAATTCTTAATTTTATGTGCATTTGAGTTCCAAGATCTATACTTTGATGCATATTCTAATTCTTTATGAATTAACATGATCTTAAAGGCTATTTGTGCAGAAAATTTCTAAGCGTGCAAGATCAGAAGCTTCTTCGTGAAATACACGACATGTGCAAAATGAAGCTCTTTCACCATTGATTTATGGAGCTATCAAAACAATCATTGCTCACGATTCAAGATTTATCAAAACTATAAAAATGAAGCTTTTCCACCATTGATGTATGGAGCTTCTTCATGGAGTACACGACACGCACAATATGGATCACATATTAATACCCGAAAACCATACCTTTAAGATATAGAGACGATCACAAGCAAAGATACCCAAGGTTTAAAAGAAAAGGATGTTGGCCTTAGAACTTCCCATGCGAGTTCACGATACAAGATTTGGGGATTCAAGAGTCATATAGATCACTTAATATTCAAAATTGGATGAAGATATTTGATTCAAATCGAACTTAAGGCATACAAACATCTCACCTTAGAGTTCTTCTCCTCTTTCCAAAACTATTTTCCAAAGGACATGACTGTGGATGAAGTCTTTATAGTTTTTTGTCTTCAAAACCAAGAATAATGCATCAGTATAGAAGATTTGGGGATGGAGAACTAAAGCTCGACAAGATTCTCATATCTTTGTAAAAACTAGCATATGATTAGGGTATGCGACTACGCGAGCAACAAGACAAATGCCATTTTCATTAACCATCCCGCCTAAAGGTACCTCCATCCCATCATTACTAGCTCTATTTTGTCATAGCGCCTCAGGTACGATCAACTAGACAACCCTTCTTGTATTTCGAGTTGGACCTGCACACCTGAATGGAGAGAACGAATGGGGAATCAGAGACCTCAATTTTCTATGTTTCCTTATTCAACATATACAAAAGATAGGTTGCGAAAAAGATCTAAAGGAAGCACTCTTCTTTATTGGAGGTATTGTTTCTATTGATTTTAATGGCCTAGAGCAAATCTAAAATTGTTCTCCTTGGACCCATTAGTTCTTAGATTTGTGCAAACACAAAGTAAACAGAACAATACTTAAAAAGTGCTCAATGTTGATTTTGCTTTTGAAAGAAAAAATGATTTAGTGTTTAGGTTTTCTGGAAAACATGCTCTCATATATCATTAGGGTTTTGGTTTACATACTTATTTAGCAAATACAATCTGATAATTTTAAGGTTGTTTACAAAATTGATAATATGTGAAAACTATCCATTTTATCCATAATTTGACCTTATGCATAACTGTTTTTTATTCCCTAATGATCATGTAAACGTTGCTAGAAAACTTGATGGGATTCTAGAATATTTCTGGTGCATTTGCTGGGCTTCTTCTGCAATTTATGGGCTTCCGAAGCCTTTTTCTTCGGCCCGTTTGCATTTCAGCCTACATCATCTTCCGGCCCGGTCCACTCCAAAACCGCATTCTGACCAGGTAGGTCTTCGAGCTCTATCTCATTTTCAGCTTTGTCTTCGAACTTAAATCCCAACTCCTCTTCTCTCCTTCCAGAGTCTTCTACGATTGTCACGTCAGAGAGAGTCAACGTCATCACTCTCCCTCTTGGCTCTCTTCGTCGTGACCCCGATGAGCTCCCTCAGCTGCTCAAACCTTCTAGTGCCAAGCGGTTTCATCAAAATGTCAGCCCACTGCACGTTAGCAGGTATGTACATCAACTTGATAACTCCATCTCTTTCAGCTTCCCGAACTACATGATACTTGATTACGATATGTTTAGTTCATTTGTGATCAATTGGGCTGCGGCCAATTGCAATAGCTGAGATATTATCACAATAGATAGGCACTCTCTATTGCATGTTAAACCCTAGTTCACCAAACAGTCTCTTCAACCACACCGCATGGTTTGTGGTTGCACATAGGGCCGTGTACTCGGCCTCAGCCGTAGACTGAGCAATAGTACTTTGTTTTTGTGTTTTCTAGCTGAAAATAGTAGTTCCAATAGAAAAACAATAGCCAATGGTGCTCATTGCATCTGTGCTACTCCCAGCTAGGTCAGAATACTAGTAGCTAACTACTGAGGATTCTGAACCTTCTTAAATAACAAACCATAGTCCACTGTACCCCCAACATATGTGAGAACCCATTTAACCTCTTGTAAACTCTTTTCAGTAGGATTTGAATTGCTTCTTCATAAATAAGAAGCTGCAAATGCCAAATCTGGTCTCATTGCTGCTAGGTACAGAAGTCCTCCTACCATACTTCTATACTTAGTGGACTCGGACAGAACCCTTCCATCCTCTACATTCTTCTGATGAGGTGTGAGAGGTGTTCTCACCCTCTCAGAGTCTTGCATCCCATATTTGTTTAATATTTGTTGAGCATACTTGATTTGTCCAAGAAAAATTCCATCCTGAACATATGAATTTTAAATCCCAAAAAATAATTTAACTTTCCCAAGTCGCTCATTTCAAACATCTTGCTCAGTCTATCCTTAAAAGACTGAATCATCTTCTCATCACTCTCCGTGATGATAATATAATCAACATACATACAGATTACCACAATTTCGCCTTCTATGATCAACAAGTACATTGCTGCATTACAGTCACTCCTTTTACATCCTTTCCCAAGAAAGAATGAATCAATCTTACTGTACCAGGCTCGTGGTGCTTGCTTGAGCCCATACAGTGCCTTTTTTAGTTTTAAAACCTTATCTTCAGCTCCCTCAATCACATAACCTGGGATTGCTCAATATACACTTCTTCAATGATCTCCCCATTTAAGAATGAAGATTTCATGTCCATATGCTATAGTTCCACCTTTTTATGCTGCAATTGCAATTAGGAATCTGATAGTAGCATTCTAGATACTGGGGCAAACGTCTCCCCATAATATAATCCATAAGTCTATGTAAAACCTCTTGAACCTAGCCTGCCTTTCAGTTTTAATACCTCCCCATTTTCATCTGTTTTCACTTTATAAATCCACTTTACATTTATGATTTTCTGATTCTTTGGAGGATCAGCAAGTTCTCAGGTCTCATTCTTGTTGATCATCTCTATTTCAGCATCCATCGCATCTCTCTACCCTTTCTCATTTACTGCCTCCTCAAATGGAGTAGTTTCTACCATTGATAGATAAAAATCTTCATAAGTGTAATAGGATTCTTCACCTTGTACCCCTGTATTCTCATATAGGTCGCTAGACCTCCTGTGCCTATGCATTTCCCTTGAGGAACTGCTACTGCTTCCTCTAAAACCTCTACTGCTTTTCCTACTGTTTCCTTGGGTGCCACTTAAATTAAATGGGATAGGAAAAAATGGGGGAGGATATTGTCCCCCATTGCCTCCTGAACTCAACTGTTGCGGCGTGTTCGGTGTGATTGGAGATAGTTGCATTTCAGGTCTCTTTGGTGTGAATTCAGGGTTATAATTGGGGGTCACAGACTGTTCTTTTGTTTCAATCTGAGTCTCCCAATTCCAGCCATTCACTACAAAAAAAACTCGCAGTTTCCAACGAACGGGGCAATGGATCCGTCCGTTGAAAACAATTAGCAACGGATTGTAACGGATTTGTTGTTATTTTCAACGGACCTAAATCCGTTGCAATCCGTTATAAATTTCAATGGAGTTGTAACAGATTTTTTCCGTTGTTATATCCGTTGAAATTCGTCGCGATTTTTAACGGATTGTAACGGATTTAATCCGTTGGCCTTCTCTGTTGCAATACCCGTTAGAAACCGAGCAAAGAATTACAACGGGCGTCCGTTGCATATTGTAACGGATACCCGTTAGAAATCGCAACGGATACCCGTTGACATTGTAAATTTTGAGGTCCACGGTCGAAATAAATTCACGTGATAGAGCAACGGGCATCCGTTGCAATTTCCAACGGATGTCCGTTGAAATATTTACTATTTATATCGAAACCTAAGGTTACCCCAACTCAGTCCTTTACACAAGGACAAATTTATTTAGAGTTAAAAAGTTCATTATTTTATTTTTCGATTATTAGTAAAATAATTCGTAAAAATCTAATGTTACTTTTGTTTGTCTTGTAGTCGGTGAGACCGTATAAGAGACGTCTATATGGTCTCGGAACACTTCAAAAGGATATCGTCGAGGACGCCACGACGGTACCTCCCGCAGTGCAAGAGAGTTTCACGCAACAACGACGGATCGAGGAGCTCGAATCACTACTTCGAGAAACTCGAGCCAAAATTCAGCACTTGGAGAGCGTCATCGAGTTGATGTTTGGCCAAGTGAGGGGATCAACGCCGTAGCAAGAACCAGGTCTCGATTCAGATGCATTGCCATCTAGAGGTGGTGGCGATCAGAGAGACGATATCGATCCAGCCGATCTAAATGAAATGTACTAGGATAGGAGTAGTTTTAATTTTAATATTTTTTTGTAAATAATTTAATATTTTAATTAAAAACTTTTTTTAAATACTATTATTTTTTTAAAAAAATTATTTTGTTTTATTGTTTAACAATTTTTCCACCCTTTCCCGCCAATTTGCAACGGACGTCCGTTGCTATTTCCCCCCAGTTTCCAACGGATGCCCGTTGGAAAGTTAAATTTCCGTTCATTTTTCACGCCTGGATGGCAACGGACGTCCATTGCAACATTTTAACGGACGTCTATTGCCCATTTTTCAATGGTCGTCCGTTGCAAACTTGCAACGGGCATCCGTTACAAATTTATTCAACGGGCGTCCGTTACAACTTTCCAACGAATGTTTCCGTTGGAAGTTCCGTTGCAACTCCGTTGCGAATTGCAATGGATCCGGATTTCCAACGAACGATTCCCAACGGGAAACGATACGTTGGAAAGAACCCTTTCCAACGGATTTTAGGTATTTTCCAACGGATTTGTCCGTTGGAAAATGCATGTTTTTTTGTAGTGCTTCTCCTCCTCAAATACCACATCTCGAGCCACTTCGACCTTTGTTTTTAGCTTATATACTCGGTACCCCTTGCTCATACTACTATACCCCATAGACACCATTTTCTCATATTTATCATCAAGCTTTCTTCTCTGCTGTGCTGGTATTAGTATATGGCATAGGCACCCAAACACCTTTAGATGTCCCACCGATGGTTTGTGACCACTCCAAACCTCGAGTGGTGTCTTATTATCAAGGGCTCGAGTTGACAGTATGTTTTGTATGTAAGAAGCAATTAATACTTCTTTTGCCAAAAAATTATTAGGCATATTTTTATCATTCAACATACACCTTGCCATCTCTAATCGTGTCCTATTTCTCCTCTCGGCAACTCCATTTTGTTGAGGAGAATAGGTCACTGTTAGCTGCCTTTGAATTCCATTCTCTTCTAGAAATTCAGTAAACATCTTTGAATTGAATTCCAGCCCTCGGTCATACCTCAATTTTGTTTATCTTCTTCTCTATCTATGTCTCGACCAATGATTTAAACTTCTTAAATATTGCGAATGTATGTGATTTTAAACTCAGGAAGTAGACCCAAAACATGTGTGAGAAGTCATCCGTAAACATCAACGGATACACACTTCCATCCAAGGATGGAGTCTGCATTGGTCCACAAAGATCCGTGTGAACCAAATCCAGAATCCCTTTGGATTTTGCTTCTGAAATCTTATGGAATTCATATCTACTTTGCTTCCTTTTCATGCATGCCTCGCAAACCTGCTTGACCACCCTGAATTTAGGCAGCCCTTTTACCATCTCGTGATTTTGCATAGTTTGTAAATAATGCAATCCAGAATGGTCGAATCTCTTGTACCACAAATCTGACGGATCATCTTCCTTAGCAGTCATAGCTCCCTAATTAGCCAATTTCCACTTTAACGGATAAGCCTTATTTACCATAGGAACTACAGCCACTCGGCCTCCATTTCTGTCCTTCATTTCACATTTATCTTTCGTGAATACCACATTGTATCCATTCCTTGTCATTTGAGGCATGCTCAGCAAGTTCTTACTTAATTCGGGAACTAGGAAAACATATCGTATCATTCTTCTTCCCTTCTTTGTCATTACTTCGATACTTCCTTCTCATGTTGTAGTTAATATTGCTCCATTGCCTACTCCGATAGGCACGTTGAAATTTCTGTTCAAAATAGTGAAAAATCTCTATTCTATGGTCATATGATTGGTTGCTCCACTATCACTCAACCAAATATCATTGTCCAATGATTCACTCATCACATGAGCTGCTGTGAAAAATGAATTGTCCTCGTCTTCCTATCTGATCATATAAGCTTGATTCGGTGTGTATTTCTTCACTCTACACTCTCTAGAGAAGTGCCCCGGTTTCCCACCGTTGTAACATTCCTTCTTTGTTTTAAACGTTTTAGTTCCTTTTGTTTTCTCCGATTTATTTCTGAAGTAACATTGAGCCTCTATGTGATTGTCCTTTTTACAGATGTTGCACCATTTCTTGTTCTTTTGCTTGTAATATGTGTTACCAGAAACATTTTATCCAAAATCTGTTATGTGCCTTGATTTCATGCCATGATATTTGGCATTGAAAGCTCCCTCTAGACCTGTATCATTCCTGTCATCGAGTCTAAATTCTTGTGATTGTAGCACTATCACAAGTTCTCCTATGGTGAGGGTTTCTAGATCTTTTGTTTGCTCTATAACCCCCACGTATGGATCAAATCTCATCTGTAAAGAACACAATATTTTTGAACCACTTCGTCCTCCTCTATCCTTGCCCCATAGGCTCTTATTTCTTTTTCAAGCTCAAAAACTTTGTTTGCATAATCCTTAATTCTTTCCTTCTCCGCTTGCCTCATGTTATAAAAAGAAGCCATCAGTCTCTGTGGCTTGATTCGAGCCACTTTAGGATCCCCTTGGAACCTTTCTTTTAACAGATCACATGCGGCTTTTGATGTCTCAAAAGTAGATAGATGGGCACTGAAATTCTCCTCAGTCACAGCATGGTAAATCAGCTCAAGTGCCCTTTGATCCTTAGCCTCCATCTCTTCCCATTATGCCATAATCTTTTTCTTATGTTCCTCACTAGTCATATCACCCATTGTAGGCATCTCAGGTAACCCTTTAGTGACAACCTTCCACAACCCCTTAGACCTTAGGGTTCGCTTGATTTTAATCACCCAAAGCGTGTAGTTTTTATCCTCAAATACAGGGAGGATGGGGAGTTCTGTGACCTTTCCATCTAGGTCAGTTTAACGTAGCTGGTTTTTAGGGTGAGATTTTTGTTACCTGATCTGTATTTTGTGCTTGTTCCTTTTGTGCTTATGGTATATTACTTGGTGTCTTGTGCTTGCTGTTCACTCAATTTTGTACGTCTTGTGCTTCTGCTCAATCAATATTGTGTTGTTTGTGCTACTGCTCCTAGGATCATCCCTGAACCTTGTATCTCTGATACCATTTCTTGATCTTAATGGCCTAGAAAAAATCTAAGGTTGTTCTCATTGGCCCCATTAGTTCTTAGATTTGTGCAAACACAAAGTAAACAGAAGAATACTTACAAAAATGTGCTCAATGTTGATTTTGCTTTTGAAAGAAAAAATGATTTAGTGTTTAGGTTTTCTGGAAAATATGCTTTCATATATCATTAGGGTTTTGGTTTACATACTTGTATAGCAAATACAACCTGATAAGTTTAAGGTTATTTACACAATTGATAATATGTAAATAATACCCATTTTACCCATAATTTGACCTTATGCATTTCTATTTTTTATTCTCTAATAAGCGTGTAAACGTTGCTGGAAAACTTGTTGGGATTCTGGAATATTTCTGGTGCATTCTGACCAGGTAAGTCTTCGAGCTCTATCTCATTTTCAGCTTTGTCTTCGAATTCAAACCCTAACTCATCTTCTCTCCTTTTAGAGTCTTCGTCGATGTCATCTTTATTGGAGGTATTGTTTCCCTCAACGCACAATGTCTTAATAACGTGGGATTATAAAGTGATGATGTTGTAGAGGGATCATATATTCTAGACCACTTCACCCTAAAAACCAAGATGTACATACATATTGATGGTAGGTTCACTTACTAGATCTACTTCGAGGAGGGAAACCGAGAGCTACGAATGGTTCTTCCCAAATTTTTTCTTCCTCCTCTCTCTAAAGAGAAATTACGGCTTCGTCTGAAAGAAGCTCAGAGGATGGACCAACCAAAGGAGACAGAGATTTATGTCGCTGACCCATCAGCTCCACATTCAATGGACTCGTGCCTTATATCATTTCGTAGCCACCATCGTTCTATCATGAGTCAGGAACATCAGATGCACCTCATATCGTCTACATCCACCATCAAGATGTATGTAGAGCTATAAGAAGAAATGCTAGAGATGCGATACACATAACGACAGATCATGGATACACAAGAGGACATCATGGATACTCCAAGCCATGGAGTGGCGTTTTCATGAGTGATACCGCTTCTATCTTTTTTTTTATCTTTATTTATATTCCCATTTTTCGTACACTGTAGCAGTTTTTTTTATGTAAGTTTTTCTATTTTCTATGTTTTGTACTTGAGACTCTCTATCTTTTTATATTTGTGTTTTTAGATTACCTTTTTGAATAAGTATAATGTCGAATCAAAACGAGCCAATAGATTGAAAATTTGAGATGGAATATCACAAAAATACATTTAGCACAAACACGTGCACCAACACATAATTACTTATCGAGGTTAAATGTTCTTATCCTATTTTTCGTTAACCCTTAAGGTCATTTTTCTCAATTTAGTTTGACATTGAGGTCGATTTTGAATCTAAGTTTGGAGGAGACATTGATTGACATCTTAGCCTCAAAGATCATTTAGTATGCATTTAGGATCATATAAGTTAGTTTAAATTTATTTTAGAACCCATTAGACACGAGCATACATACACTCAGCCACATGATAATCGAGATGTGATGATGTAAATGAGAATAGATATTTTTTCTTGATTTGATATCTGCATATATATAGAACTTGGTAATCGCTAAGTATTTTTGAACGGATTTTCGAATTTAGTCAAATTAGAGTACTCGAGCTTAGGTTGATTTTATTATTTAATGGGATAGATTAACACTTTGTCATTTTAGGGTGGTCTTAGAATTTTAGTTTTCGAGCTTATATATTTCTCTAAGATTCGTTTTCCATTCTTTGTAGTATTAGACCTTTTTCCATCTTGTTCAAATTTACCATTCTTGATAGTGAATATCTTTCACTCGAACAAGGTCTAGACATCTTGGTCGAGGGTGACGACAATCATTATCACGTGTGAGTGTTACCCTTGGTTATCCATATTTTTTCATTTTATATCACCATAATATCTTATACGTAAAAAGAAAAGAAAATATATGAAAAATTCCAAAAATTATAAAATCCCCAATAAAGAGAAAAAGAAAAAAAATGAAAATAAGAGTAAAAAGGTCGAGTCTCAGAAATAATAAAATCTACGAAAAATTATTATATCACCCTAACATAGAGCTTTACCTTAATCATTTGGACCGAATTACTCCTTAGAAAAGTGATAAATAGATTCGAGAAATGTGTTTGGTATGATTTTAGTTTGTATTCTAGAGATTTATAGTGTTAATGTAAACCCCATGATAAAGAAACTTTCGTAGCTAGAAAGCTCTATAGGAAGCTAAATCGATTCCTTTCATGACCAACGTAGTTAAGAGGGCATGAAAGGTCTTAAAATCTTTTATAATGTCGATTTATGTTGTACCTTTTCCAGTACTATTATTTGAATATGTTTGCTCAAAGAGGAGTAAAATTTCAATCATTGACGTCTCCATCTAATAATTTATTCGCAATGCCAATAAATCTACCTTCTCTTGAA
Source organism: Gynandropsis gynandra (assembly GCA_036759665.1). Lineage (NCBI taxonomy): Eukaryota > Viridiplantae > Streptophyta > Magnoliopsida > Brassicales > Cleomaceae > Gynandropsis > Gynandropsis gynandra. The sequence continues at coordinate 32,995,068 of CM071874.1, forward strand.
GTCTAGATACCTATTCAAACACCTCAATCATTGACGTCTCCATCTAAAGACCTACATGTTAAATGCATTATTAATCAATTTCCTAAACCGACTAACCTAGCTCTCGATATGATCATTCATATTTACCTAATACATATGATCTAATATAATATGGCATCTCCATCTGCATTATACCATGAAACACTCAATTCTAGTGGCCATTCTAAAATTGAAGAATATAAACATACATTAAACTGTAAAACACAAAGAACAATGGATTTGGTATAAAGTATGATGAATTTGAATACATAACACTTTAGGCTAAAAATGCTAAGTTGATTTCTTGATTAGTCCCCATCATAGCCTCGTATTCAAACCGTCTTCGCCGACAGTTCAATCCGTTGATGTAATCCTCTAACTTTTTCACTCGATTTAGCACCTCCAAGAGCTTATTTTCTTACTTTCTTTCTCATTTGTCTTGTCAAATGTCTTTCTTTGCGTTAAAAAAATTGTAATTGCCTTTCACCAATTCAAAATTTGAATTGTTAAATGATTTCATCATTTTGCTCCGTTGAACTCTACGCTGCTCGTGTCAAGCGATTGTCATTTTCGCTTATTGTTGTAATACGACACAAGTCATGACAACGACGCAATATGTGTGAGATACAAAAGAAATGTGATATGAAAACATAATGAATTGTTTTAGATTTTCTTATCATCTGTTTATTACTTATTACAATAAAAAAGTAATTCTATTTTTTATCTTTAATATAATTATATATATATATTTGATATTGTGATTATTTTTGTACATGACCTTTCATATATCTCCATTTTTTTGTTTTTATATATCGAACATAAATATTTTGAATATTTTAATTTTATTTATTTTTAGGTTAAAATAATTTTAATATATAATAAATATTTTTCATTTATTAATTTTTCATTATTCTATAAATTAGCCTAGATAACATCTAATGCGCTAAACAACCTTTAAGCCCTATAATTTTTTTAGAAGTTTCTTTTAGACATGCAAGATCATTAGTCGATTTAGACTAGTGGTTCAATATGGGCCGGGCCGGCCCGAGCCCTAAAAAAAGTCTTAATTATTGTGGGTCGGGCCGGTCCGGCCCGAAAATGTTCGAACCTAAAACCCGGCCCAACGGGATTTGGGTGGGCTCGGACCGGGCCTCGGGCCTAAAGAGATAAAAACTAAAAAATTTAAACAAATCTAAAACGCTAAATTAATCCATACGAATCCAAATTTCACATCAACAGAGTCCGAAACGCTAAACAAATCAGTAGAAGTCTAATAGTCTAAAACAAATATCAACAAAGATTAAAAATTATTCCATACAAGTCCATAAATGAAGAAACAAAAATACAAACAAATTTGACTTGAATCTCTTGCTCTTCCGGTTTCACCATTTGAACTTCTCTCGGGGATTACTACAAAACAAGAAAACATGATCAATACCCTTGGCATTACATTGCAATCTTATTCTTCATTGTTACATACGTTTCGATCTAAATGAATAAATAATACATATGAGTTTTGACTTTTGAGGTTACCTTGTTTATGAAAGAGAGATAATAAAGCTTCACATTATGGGGTCGCGGCGAGAAATTCATCGGGGTCGCTAAATATAGAATCTACACATTAGTCAATCAAAGAAACCAAATCAACAACATAAGCAATCATATAATCTCGATAATTTGATTTGAAATGTATAAACTTAACATTCTTCATCATAACCAAGTAACCAAGAACGCACAAATTAAGGCTTGAACATTTCACGGTAAGAGACGGCTTCTGTATTTGTTGAGCACACGCGAGCCAGCGCTGAAAGAAGACTCTGAAGCAACTGTGGTGAACGGAATACTTAGGATATCAGAAGCCATAGGCGCTAACTCAATACCATATTTCTAAGTGTTAGACTTCCAGAACTGCAGTGTATCCATATCAGTGTGATCTTGCAAGCGGATCTTAGGATCACACAAGTATCTCCATCATCTGAAGACTCATCACCATCACAAATGTATGCATCCTAAAGAAGTCAATAATGAAAAAGAATCAATCGAAATAGTCATATAAAATAAGATTCGGGAGCCTGTCAACCGAGAGGGAGAGAGAGCTCAGATGGGTGGGTGAGCGATTAGGGTTTGCTTTTGGGATCAATTTCGGGCTCGGGCAGCCCACCCACTATGAAGAAGTTCCGGGGTTTACGAAGGAAACTTCGAGTTCATATTGGTCATGGGTTGAGAACGAGAATTGAACTCTATGAGATCTAATCTCCCGTTGTTCCTCAATAGCTCAATGGTAGAGCGGTCGGCTGTTAACTAATTAGGGCAATACCTCTCCTTCGCAACAACTTGACTTTCTTTTATAATAACAACAAGTTCTCAAACAGCAAGTTTTTCATATTTTACATACATCTAATTCCAATGACAACTCATCTTAAAAAGCTCAAACGAAGAAAAGATCTTTTTTGCATAGTTGGAAAGAAGTATAAATATCACACTTCCTTTTTTCATCAACCCGGATCGGGATCCTGAACCAAGCCCGACCCAGCTCGAATTTTGCGGGCCGAATTTTTTCAAGCCCGAGCCCGGTCCAATGTTAACGGGTCTATAATTTTCGGTCCAAATCCGCAATTTTTGGATCGGATTTCGGACCGAGCTAAAAATTGACATCCCTAATTTAGACGATTTAATTGACAATTTAGATGGTTTATACATTTATTTAGATGATATTGACCTATTTTTATATTATATAAACATTTATTAATGTCATTCTAAATGACATAAATTTTTGTATTAAAAATTTTAAAACTCGATTAAAAATTAATAACATAGCATTATTAATAAATTTATAAAATATAAAACAATTCGTTTAAAAATAATTTTTATTCAATATTGTATGTTATTATTATTTATTTTATATATATAGGGATGTCAATTTCAAGCTCGGTCCGAAATCCGACCCAAACCCGACCCGAAAAATTACGGGTTTGGGCCAAAAATTATAGGCCCGTTTTCAATCGGGCCGGGCTCGGGTTTGAAAAATTTTGGCCCGCAAAATTCGGGCCGGGCCGGGCTCGGCCCGCGGGCTGCCCGAGCCCGAAAATGGCCCGCACCCTTAACCCTAATGCTCTCTCTTCCCTCTGTCTCATAAGCTCTCTCCCTCCCCCTACCTCCTCGTCGTGACTTTTTTATTTTGTTTATTAATAACTTTTTTTTCTTATATTTTGTGTATTCTTTATGTTCAAAATAGTTTTTCTAAGATAGAAATCCCTAAATATTATGTGCTATGATATAACTTATAATATATGTTAACTTCATTTGATTTATTTTCCATTAAAAATTAAAATTAAAACAATTTAAAAGGATATGAATACAAATAAATTTTTACTTTACACATATATCATATATGTGACACAAAAAAGTGAAAAGGAAAATATCACAAATGTATGCGTGATCTTAATATATGCATGCAATATCATATCGATATGGATGTGTTGCAGTTCTAGAAGTCTAACACTAAGACATATAGTATTGAGTTAGCGCTTATGGCTTCTGATATCCTAAGTATTCCGATCACCACAGTTG
>CM071874.1:32998677-33023873 GCA_036759665.1 Gynandropsis gynandra
GATCACCATCACCACAGTTGCTTTAGAGTCTTCTTTCAGCACCGACTCGCGTGTGCTCAACAAATACAAAAGCCGTCTCTTACCCTCAAATGTTCAACCTTAATTTTTTTTCGTTCTTGGTTACTTGGTTACGATGAAGAAGTTTAAATTTATACATATCAATTCAAATTATCGAGATTATACGTTTGTTTATGTTGTTGATTTGGTTTCTTTGATTGACTAATGTGTAAATTCTATATTTAGCGCCCCCGATGGATTTCTCGCCGCGACCCAATAAGCATATTGATGGTGAAACCGGAAGAGCAAGAGATTCAAGTCAAATTTATTTGTATTTTTGTTTTTTCATTTATGGACTTGTATGGAATAGTTTTTAATCTTTGTTTATGTGTGTTTTAGACTATTAGACTAATGATTTGTTTAGTATTTCGGAATTTATTAACGTGAATTTTGGATTCATATGGATTAATTTAAGCATTTTAAACTCGTTTAAATTTTTTAATTTTTTTATCTCTTTAGGCCCGAGGCCCGACCCGAGTCCATCCAAAACCCGTTGGGCCGGATTTCGGGCCGTAAATTCTAGGCCCGATTGTATCCGAGCCGGACTGGCCCGACCCGCAAAATGCGAGCTTTTTTCGGGTTCGGACAGGGCTCGGGTTGGCCCGGCCCGTATCGCACCCCTATATATATACCCTAAATCGATTAAACACTCTATAACACTAAACTAAACGTTGAAATTTTTTCCCTTCGTTGCCTCCGGTTCTCAATTTGGATCACTCTCTACTTCACGATCCGTAGTACGCCCGTCAAGATGGAACAGCTTATCCACGTGGCATATGTTTTAGCCGTCAGATTAGAACGTGAGCAGACAAAGATCACCATCCAACGGCCAACAATCGCTGACACAACGAAATGATCAACGGAGGAGGTGAAAAGAAAGAACGTCTTGTCTTCATAAATGCAAAGCCCATATTCGCCGTCTGATCTTCCACACAATCATCATTGTTTCTATAGTCTCCATTTACATACATACACATACATTACACATACAATTTTAATAATACTATATTTTTGTTAAAAAAATATTTTATATTATGATTATTTTGAAACATATTATTTAATAAATTATGAATAATATAATTTTTAATAAATTGTATACATCTAAAATGGTAAACTCTAATTCATATATAAGTACAAAATTAATTTACATCTATAAATTATTAATAAACTTTTTATAATACTACATTTTTGTTAAAAAAAATAGTTTATATTATATGATTTTATTTTGAAACATATTATTTAATAAATTATGAATAATATAATTTTAAATAAATTGTATACATCTAAAATGGTAAACTATAATTCATATATAAATTGTTACAATTAATTTACATCTATGAATTATTATTAAACTGTTGGATCGAATTGAGGTATTTTTCGGATAATAAATTGAAAGACTAGCCTTAAAACAATACACTATCTTTTTTTAATGTGTTTTCGGAAGATTTTTTATTTAGTTTCGTAAGTAACTCGACCTTATATTAAAAATGAAAAAATATATTTTGGTTAGGCCATGTAGCAGCTGACGGTTTGTAATCATTGTTTAAACCCTGTTTTTCCTCCCTACTGCCATTTCCACTGCAATGAATTTACTTTTTCCTTTTACTTATTTCCCAATATGATAAACAAAATTAAAATATACCCAAAATAATAAAAATGTATAACCAAGATACTTCGAATATATTTTAAATATTATCAAAACCATTGTTAAAAATTTAAAATATCACATTTTCTTTTGCGTAGAAAATTTGTACGTAAAATGTTATTAGTCATATTCTTTATTTATTTTAGTAAAATTAAAATGTAATATTATTTGTATTTGGTTCCATTTTCACGTCATTTTTGAGCTATTATATCCGAATTTTAAATTCGAGTAATCAATATAAAATTCCACCGATCACCGAAATTATACATTAGTACTTATGTGCAACTGTGCATATCTCTCTCTCTCTCATCATACCTTCCCTCTCTCTCTTCATTTCCGTAGAATCAATGGCTTCGACTGATCAATCTTCGGTGAGTAGCGGCGGAGACTCCGTCGTCGGGAGGAGGCTAAACCCGGCGGCGCCCGTGTTCATCCCACGTGTCCCCAAAGAACTCAACATCAACAACCACTTCTATTGGTACCGACGTTACTCCTCGCCGCCGACGCCTTCGTCGTACAGCGCCGCCGTCTCCCCCGCGAGGCTAACTAATACTATACAAGTCCCCGTGTCATATATTCCATTTTACCACCAACCATATGGTAATCACTATCTAAACCCTAGACCGAACACCACCATACAACCACCGTCTCCTCCTCCGCGGTTCATCGGAAACCACCACATATCGACTGCAACGGAGACAACAACCGAACCCGATCCTATTGTCGGACAAGGCTTCGTTTTCCGGAAAAACGGTCGAAGAGGTGATTCAAGTGGCCGCGGCCATCGGAGTAACACGAACCGACGAAAGGCGTGGAAGAAGAAGTATGCAACTGTGGCCGTCGAATCCAACGGTCGTGAGATTACGACGGTGATGATTCGAAATATACCTAATAAATATACGTACGTATATTCGACCTTCCTCTTATTAATATGCTCATTATCTTCTGAAAAATATTTCGTATGCCACGCATTTTACGTTCAAAAGGGCATAACCCTAGTTCGTGTCTCAATCTATACATATATTGTATACGTTTATATAGTTTTTATACGTTCAAAAGGGCCTAACCCTAGTTTGTGTCTCAATCTATACATATATTGTATACGTTTATATAGTTTTATACGTGATTGTTTTTTTACAGACGAGAGTTGATAATTGAGTTCTTGGACAAACATTGCCAAGAAATGAACGAAAGGGAGATAGAGGGTTCAAACGAAGTCGTGTTCTCAGCATATGATTTCTTGTATCTTCCCATGGACTTCAAGTAAGTTTGAATTTTTTATTTAGTTATGCCTCCTAAATATATATAGTATAGTCAATATATATATATATATATCTATGTAAGTATGTATGTATGTATAGAAAAAAGGGTTGATATTTATCTGAACAAACAAGGAAATGAAAAACTGTCAGAGGATATTGTCGTGCCCCATGGAACCAGGGCAACTTTGATGTATGGAAATAATTACACTAATAGTAGAGAAATAAATGCTAGTCATCTTGGAACTCAGAGTCAATGATTATACATTAAGCCATCTCTATTATGAGTATTATATTAGAAATTAATATTATTATAATTATAATTATATATATATATAATTATAATTATAATATAATTATAATTATAATTATATATATATATAATATATTTTGCAGGAGTGGGATGAACAAAGGGTATGCGTTCGTGAACTTCACAAAGGCAATATCAGTGGAGAAATTTGTGAAAGCATGCAACCGTAAGGCATGGGATCTTTTCAGTTCCAAGAAAAGAATTGAAATTGCTTCTGCTAGGATCCAGGTTTTGTTTCTCTCATCATTACCTCCTTTTCTTTTCCTTTTTTCACATATATATATATATATATTTATATGTATACACTATATATATATATATATGAATGTGATTGTGTGTTTATGCATGCACGTGTATTGATATGAATCAAATCAACTGTTTGGAAGTTGGTAGTCGTAATTGTTTCTTGGACAATGACATATTGTTCATAAAGTGAGATTTTGGCCGGACTAATCTCCATATATAGAACGACAACCTCATTTTTTAATAAAAATTGATTATATTTATGATAAAAAAAAATAGAGATGGATTTAACCCTAAAACAAGATAAAATAATCTGTCAATTTAAACCAAAGGGAAAAATAAAAATTCTACATAGATGGAAAGTGTTCGAAAAGTTTGAATGATCCATAGCTTGTGTTTAATGATTTATCAAATAAATATTATAAATGCTTTCTTTTTAATAAAATTAGTTGTTTTCATTTTTTGTTAGCTTTGAGTTCTTGGCCTTAGGGGTTATATTAAATCGTATAAAATTCTATTGAATTTCCATTTCATTCACGAATATGAAAAAAAACCAGTTGATTATCCCACGAATTTGTGTGGAATAGATGCTTTTTAATATTTCTTTTATTTAATAAGGTTATAATTCCCATCTTTAAAAGATCAGCTTGTGTATATTTCATCTTATGTGGTTATTTGTACGTATTTATACAAACGTAATTAGGGTTCAGTTACGTGTGATAGCATGACGTGTTTGAGTGTGGGTTTAAGTCTATAACACCAAATCAGTCAGTAAGTATTTATGTATTTACTTTTATTCATTTATTCATTAATTTATTAAATAAAATGAATATGTTAATTAATTTTATTATAAATTGATTTTAGACGTTGACATATGGGGCGCTCTTTTTAGTACTTCAGGCCTACAACTACATCATAATTATTTATAGTATAATAGAGAAATCTTATATTTTTACAATTAATATTCTTTCCATTTTTATATAAAAACCAACATAGTATTTTTAAATAAATGCATAACTAGTAATTATTATTTTCAAATTTACACATGAATGTATAGCAGATGTCATTTACCACTGAATGTTTACAGATTAATTTAGAAAGAATCATAGTTTTTGTAAATCATAGTATTTTCAAACAAATGTTAATTTTTATAATTTTTTAATTAAAATAATACAGAAAAAAGACTTAAAGTAAAATCCATATGTCTAACCATGGATAATATATAACCATTCTTTGTTAGGGCAAAGAAGAACTGGTGAATCATTTCGAAAGAATGACTTATCCGCTTGAAGAGTATGCTGCTGTGTACTTTGTCCCGCCCCGCGGCGGTTCCAGCCGTGATGGATCACCCGTGAGCCAAACCGCCGGCGGTTCCAGCCGCGATGGATCGCCCGTGAGCCAAACTGTTATGGTCGGGCATTGCCACGGACTTGTTAAAGAGTGATGGTCGTGGCGGTCCGATGATGAATATAGACGTGAGAATGTGTATATGTGTTGGTTTATACTTAGAGAATTTTACTCACACAGTGAACCAAATCTATTGAACACAACATGTGTTTTTGATTTGGTTTGATGTGTGGGTTTGGACATTGTTCTTCGATCTGTGTTTTGTTTTGTTTTGTTTATTCTGTTTCAAACGTGGTTTATAGACGATTGGTGTTTCCGCTTGCGTTTGCGTTTAGATGTGTGTTATTGTGACGTTATGACCTCTAAGGAGAAATTGTTTATGAAAGTTAAACTATGAGGTTATAAAAATTAGGTACGCAACGATTTCAGTTTTGAAGAAGTGGAAGGGAAAAAATTAATATAAAACAAGAAATGTCTTTTCGTGTAAAATGTCTTTTCAATATTCACATCATTTGCACTCTTCTGTGAGAATGATTTGTTACCATAGCAAATTTTCTCCACATGTCCTTTTTTTAAATAACTAACAAATAAATAAAAATGAAATAAAAGGTAACTAAATGAATAACCAAAAAAGAAAAACCCTTTGATATAGTTGAAAAGGTTTTCTCTAGATATACATATATGCGAACTGAATTAGATGAATGCATACGTTCAAACAAAAGAGTGGGTTTTTCTTTTATTTCATCATTTTATTAAATGGTTATATAAAATTTCTTTTAAAATGCTATAAAAATGAAAAATGCAAATTAAATGTCCAATTATGATATTTGATGATATATGTTTTTTAAAATCTCTAACTCGTCATTTTTGTACTTCCACTAGTAAATTTTCAATTTTTGCATTATATCTTGTGCAAATAGAAAACTTATATTGAAAGGAAAAATACAATGCAAAATCATTATTTATCCTTTTTTATACTGCATACAGCTATATAGTAGATTTAAAAGGAATCTAAACAAATTTTCTGAAATGGTTGCATCCTTTAAGGTAAAAGACATATTTTTGTCTTATAATAACACTAATTGCATGCATCAATATGAGTTATGAATGTCATTGTTTATACATATTGTTATTGCAATTTTTTCTAGTTTAGTAGAAAAGTGCTAAAATTTTCACTTTTGCTTGTTCTAAAATTTATTATCTCATTCAATGGACAAAACATGTCCAATTTTTTTCTCTAGTAATCTTTTTTCTTTCATGGTTGGTGGATTACGATCATGAAAAAAAGTGATTAAGGAATTTTTTCTTGTTGTAAATTGCAAGGAATTAATACATAAATAAAATTTTATTTTTCATCATTTATTTTTTGCGTACATTGCAATTTTTTATAGTTATAGTTTGATAAATTTTTTTTTTCTCTTGGTACCTCTGTTCACCTTATTCACTGTGTATTTTCTTTTAGTTTCTTCTGCTTAGAACTAGTTTAAATGGATATGTTATATGTTTACGATTATTCCTTTGGTTGAACTTAAATCATGTAACTGGACTAGATCACTTGGACTTGAATCTCGAATGATTTAGATCAAAGGTCACTTTTTTCAAATGATTTCGTTTAAAAAGTTAATTTAATAAAATTTATTTTTAGACAAAAATAGATCATTAATTTCAGCATCTTTATTGTACACAAATATTACACAAATGTTTTGAGTACAAGACCGCCATTCCATCGTAACAAACTTCAAACTTGAGACATTTTTCAGTTTCCAGAATAAAAAAATTTCTCTAATCTTCATCTTCTCTTACGACAAATATTCGAAAACTTCTTCAAGTCTATCGAAATATATCTCAAAACCCTAAAATCTTATCATCCTCAATATCTTCATCTGATGACTATCCCGTGTTGCCGTCGATAACGATATATAAAGTTCATCGTTAGGTTTTCGCCGTATTCGAACTAAAAGTTCTCATCTTACACCATTGTCTGAAATTTTTCTTTGTTTACACACATTGTACCACATTGTAGGATAATTTTGTGTCATCCCGTGTTGTGCAAAAATGTGGTACGTGGTACAATGTTGAACCATACGTTGTACAAACACATTGACATTTTTTTTCGGACTTGTTATTGTTATAGTACTAAACTGTTTTTTCCTATTGTTTGACATGCATCAACAAGCGAACCAATTGATCCAAAAGGATTTTATTTCCAATCTAGCAAGTTGTTGCAATCTTGTAAGACGATCACAGAATTGCAAGAAGCCTTGCACCTTGGAGAATTGAAATGATTTGTGCATCATCCTTAATTCAAGGATTTATTCCGCATAGAGAAATAAATTTTGGTTCTTGCTCAATGGTGTTCCCTATCTGGTATTCGCTGATAAAGCATGAATTGATATTTGGACTCAATTTCACCAATATCCACCATATTGGTTAAGACTTCATGGCAATGGGTTCAAGGATAGGTATTGGTTAAACAAAAGGTCAATCACCACAAACGACGTGAAGACTAAGATGTCTTCACTGTCGATATACGAAGGCTGGTTGAAGATGAACATATTTTACTTTTTGGACATGGTCATTAGAGGAAAGAATAAATTCAATGGCCCCGTTGATAATTTCTTGGTGCTAATTGTCGATCACTCTGGAAGCTTGCACCAACTTTTCATGGGGAAGGTTCACGTTTGTTTAGGTTCTTCGTGAGATTAATGACATGCTCAAGAATTTTAACGGCGAATGAATCAAACAAGAAAAATTCTTGGGTTTATTTTTACCTTGGAGGTAAGCGTAAAATCATTTAATTTAATTAGTTGTACACCTTTGACTAGTTTAATAATTTGTGCCTAAATTTGTTAATAAATTCTTACATCTGAGAGTATTCTTGTACTGGAGCAGATGTTCCAAATAGCCACAGAAGATGTTCAATTCTCCGAATGTCCAAAGATGTGCAAGTCAAAGTACAAATTAGTCTACTCGTTACCAATTTCAAACAACGTTGTGATACCACGTGTACAACGTTAGATAAAACGTGTACAAGGTGTGTGGTAAAATGTGAACTGGCACGAACGTTGTAAACAATGTATGGTACACGTTGTGTACAACGTTCATGCTAGTAAATATTGTATCACACACGTTGTTCCACACACATTATACACTAATACTTCTTTATACTAAGAACTTTCTTCATTTTCACTTTTAGGACATTAACAGTATCGTCACCCCCAACGGAATCGAGTTCATGTACACAACATATCTCGAGCCAGATTTGACCTAGTTCTAGATGACTGGATGTCTAGGATAAGTAGATATGTTTTATGTTTCTTTTCAACACCTCTACGATATAGAATGTGCGGTGAGAAACCATGAAGCTCTTCTTAGTGAAGGTGAATCTGGTCATTGGAGGCAACACTATGCTTGACTCTACCTCCAACACATTTCCATCGCAATTGAGGATGACCTCATATTTTCCCCATAATCCAAGATTCACCCAAGATACCCCAAAAACTCCCTCGCGATCCAAAGATGTCCAGTTTGAAGTTGTGTAACCGAAAGTGATGCAATAATTCAATGGACATCTAAAAAATGTTGAAGATTGTCTCAACAATGTTAATGAAGTTGAAGAAGGTATCAAAAGTGTTGAATAAGTCAAATGATATCTCAATTGTTTTGAATAACGTTTGAAAACTTCTGAAAGTTGCTGAAGAAAAAGTCGAAGAACATCTGAACACTGTTGAAAGATGTCTTAACATTGTTAAAAAAGAAGTCAATAGACGTCTCAATATTTTTGAAGAATGTCTTAAGAATATTGAATATTACATCATAAAAAATGTCCAAAAAAGGTACAACCTGAATTAAATTATTCTGATGATTGTGAAGAAGAAGAATATGGATAAGGTAAAAAAGTGAAACAATCGATGACCCCCAAAAATATATGATACTACAACCATCCAAGTACAAGAGGATGTCATACATCTGCAAAACAAACGTGCAAAGAAAGGAGACTCTGGTGAAGAGGATATCGTAGAAAAGGCAGTTGGAGAGAAATCTCTACCTAGGGTAGCTGTTGGGAAAGGTTAAAAAAGCTCCAGAAAGGGCGTGTAACCACGGAATTTGATAAAGTATGATGCTAAGATTTATGATTGTGTTGTATAAACTGTAAAACATCAAAGGTTAGATATCTAACATGGGGGAAATCTAGGGTCATGATTTTTATGATGTGTTGATGACTAAACCAAATAGGTTTGGAGCAAGGTATGATTTATTTATTTTTTTATCTTTTTTCTTTTTTCCTCGAGAAACGTTTTCAAAACGTGAGATAAAACATTATAAAATATGTGTACAATATTCATTGATACTTGTACAATATTTGTTGTCACACGTTGTACAATTCGTTGTCACATGTTGTATAATGTTCATTGTCACACGTTGTACAGACATTGTACAATGTTCATTGTTACATAACATGGTAGTCGAGTCATCACAAAGTCGTACTAATTTTTTTCACCATATACAACATACTAACACTACTAAAAAACATGTAAATATCAACGGATGGATCAACTGATCTATCCGTTGAAATATTTATCAACGGATTCGTCGTTAAAATATATACCAACGGACTTCAGCGGATCCATCCGTTGAAATTTTTACCAACGGATATATCCGTTGATAATATTTACAATCGGATTCCATGGTGAACCGTTAAAAATCCTTAGATTTATCAACGGATGTCCGTTACAATTTTTCAAATTTCCAACGGATATCCGTTGGAATTTTCAACTAACATCCCTTGAAAATTCCAACGGATCCCCCTTGGAAAAAATCATACCTGCAAAATTCTACACCTAACCATCTTATTTTTTCAACGGGCATCCGCTGGAATTTTCAACGGACATCCGTTGGAAATTTCAACGGATGCCCGTTGAAATAGATGTCCAATCAAAAATATCAAATCACAACCTTTCGATTTTTTCAACGGTTGAAATTTCCAACGGATTCCCGTTGAAATTTCGGGTATTTAATATGTTGAAACAACTCAGTTTTAACATAGTAAAAAAAACCTCCCAAATCCTATCAAAATATCCCCAAAAACGATTCACCGGAACTCCGCCATCATCCGATTATAAAAGATAGTTGCCTAGTTTGATGGAACTCTGCCATCATTTATTTCGTAATACTGGATAAAAAAAAAAGAAGAATACAAAGTTTTAGATGATATAATATTTTATTTGTAATGTTTGCTTTAAATATTAAATTCAAATTTTTGATAGACTTTGAATTAATATATTAAATTTAATATTTATTATTTTTTTAAATTCGTAATAAAATCATCGTATGTTTTTTGATTATACAACATAACATAAACGTGCATCTGTTGCTATATTTAAAATTTATGCTCAAAATTACCAACGGACATCCGTTGGTAATTTCCAATTTTCCCGTTAAATCTTTAAATGTTCCAACGGATATCCGTTGAAATATTCAACGGACATCCGTTGAAATTTCCAACGGATGCCCGTTGGAAATATCCGTTGAAAATTTTCCAACGGATTTTGGCCGTTGAAACTCCATTGAAAATTGCAACGGATGCATGTTTCCAACGATCGATTACCGACGGTCAAAAATCTGTTGAAATCCGTTGGAAATGGCTTATTTCAATGGAAAAACTGCCATTTCCAACGGATTTTTCCATTAAAAATGACATATTTTTTTGTAGTGTAATGAATGTCTTGCGATGTTCAGGAAAGTTCAATCCAAAGTGCACAGTCGTATGAACTAGAGAGCCTACATCGCCGATGAAATATTCAATACCTTCTTGTCGGCTTGCCAAAAGTTATCCCGGTGTCTTTAGAAAATAATGGGATGATGTAGATGTGCCTTACTTTTTCATAAACACCCGGAGCACTGAAATAAATGAACCAATTCATTGGATTGGTGTCCAATCCAATGAATTGGTTCTGTTAGATTTGTTCGAAGGAGCTCTTTCTGTTCGATTTATCGAGGAAACTCTATAACAAGGAATAGATGATCGCAAATATGAAGCCTTTTGGTATACCACGGTTTTTCCAATTGAAGGATCAACCGTAAATACTGGCATATTGAAGACGCCACCAAAAATACAATTAAAGGGTAAATTTTGTAATTTTAGTTTTTTATATTATATATATATATAGATTATATTATTAGTTAAGTGATATATTTTGATTTGTTATAAAAGAATCAATTGTGAACCACTGTGCATAAAATTTATCGAATATGACTTGTTCGCGAGACCATTGGCACAAACTATTGAACGACAACGTCACTAATTTTCCAATAAGAATTTCCTATGACATACTTCAAAATGTCTAGTCGTTTGAATTTTTGTAATGTTTTCTTTTGTAATTTTTTTATTCTTTATTTGTAACTTTTTTTTCATTTTCATTTTTTATATTTAATTAATAAATCTTCTCATTTCTTATTTAAAAGTTTTTATTTTAATTTATTTTTCACACAAAAACAACAACACGAGATTGAATCGCAAACCCTAGAAAATTTTGTGTACACATAACGTTTTTGTTCAACGTACATTGTAGAACGTGTGTGGTACATATGTTGTGTACAATGTTCGTGTTAAGTTTGTGGTACAATGTTTTAATAGCACAGATATTGTACCAATCACGTTTTATACTTATACGTGTTTGAATTTTGAATTTACACGTTTTTCTTTAGTTTAAATTTTAAGTTTAGAGTTTGAATGTTAAATTTACAAGTGTTTCTACTGTTTAAATTATAAAAGAAAAAAAGAAAAAAAATGAAAAATCTAATATCTATCAAAGCATAGATTCAAAAGAGGAAAATAGAAATCCGCTTTGTTAAAGTATAGTTCTCAAAAGGAAAAAAATGTGTATCCCAAAATGTGTCAACTTAAGTTTTTTCTCAAAATTCAATTATTTAAATAAAATAATTTGAATATTGATAAAATCAAGTTGTACTCTAAATAAATTTAAAAGGTTTGGTTAAACTGGTTAAATTTGTATTTATCATGGTTAAATAAAGGAAAAACAGCCTATTTCCCCCTTGATTTTCATGCTTTAGTCCTATTCCCCCCTCGATTTTGATCCTCGTTCTATTCCCCCCTCGATTTTCAGTTTCGACCTATTTCCCCCTCGATTATCATGTTTTAGTCCTATTCCCCCTCGATTTTGACCTCATCCTATTCCCCCCTCAATTATCAAAAATCTGCCTAAAACCCCCTCCGATTTTGACCCAATTTTGACCAAATTTTGATTTCAATTTTGACCCAATTTTGATTTTAATTTTGATTTTGATTTTAATTTTAATTTTGATTTTAATTTTAATTTTAATTCAATTTTGGTTTTAATTTTGATTTTAATTTTAATTTTAATTCAATTTTGGTTTTAATTTTGATTTTAATTTTAATTTTAATTCAATTTTGGTTTTAATTTTGATTTTAATTTTAATTTTAATAAATCAAGTTATTCGTAACATATAAATCCTACCGTTAACCATCAAAGCATAAGTTTTTTTATTTAATATTATCCCCAAGACATCCTAAAATCGAATCAATAATTATATATTTGAATCAATAATTATAATCGACTAATTATTTAATTTTCAATTATATCATTTATTTTGATCTATCAGTAAATAATATTAATAAATATTTTTACACATATATTTTTTATATTGATTTTAATATCGAAATTTGATTAATTAAATTGGAATTCGACCATTTAAATTATGATAAACGGTATAACAACGGTAAGTCTATAATTATTTTATTATTATAAATTAAGTAAAAATATCCAATAAAATCTTATACAACACTCCGAGGTGATGGAACCAATATTTAAGATGCCAACATGTGGCATGAAATTAATATCTCATGACTAATAACTAATTGGCAAAATCCTAAACCCTAAACCCAAAATCGAATCCAATTTTGTCAAAATTAAGATTAAATTGGGATTAAATCGAGTCAAAATTGAGTCAAAACTAGGTCAAAATTGAGTTATATTTGAATCAAAACTAAAATTAAAATTTGGTCAAAATTAAAATCAATTTTGACATAGTTTTGACTCAATTTTGGACTCAATTTAACTTAATTCGGATTAAATCGGATTTTAAATTTATACTTAATTCGAATTAATTAGGATTAAATCAAGTCAAAATTGAGTTATATTTGAATCAAAACAAAAATTAAAATTTGGTCAAAATTAAAATCAATTTTGACATAGTTTTGACTCAATTTTGGACTCAATGTAACTTAATTTGGATTAAATCGGATGTTTAATTTATACTTAATTCGAATTAATTAGGATTAAATCAAGTCAAAATTGAGATAATAATTTATTATTATTAAAATTAAAATTAAAATCAAAATTAAAACCAAAATTAAAATTAAAATCAAAATTAAAATTAAAATCAAAATTGGGTCAAAATTAAAATCAAAATTGGGTCAAAATTGGATCAAAATTGAAATAAAAATGTGGTCAAAATTGGATCAAAATCGGAGGGGGTTTTAGGCAGATTTGTGATAATTGAGGGGGGGGGGAATAGGATGAGATCAAAATCGAGAGGGGAATAGGACTAAAAAATGATAATCGAGGGGGAAATAGGCTGAAACTGAAAATCGAGGGGGGAATAAGACGAGGGTCAAAATCGAGGGGGGAATAGAACTAAAGCATGAAAATCAAGGGGAGAATAGATTGTTTTTTCTTAAATAAATTTAAAAGGTTTGGTTAAACTGGTTAAATAATTTTGGTTTACTAAAAATTATACGTTATAATTATTTATAGTAACAAACCATATATTTTATGATGAAACACATAACTTGTACGTAAATCTCATACTTTGCATTGTGTGTCTTAGCTTATGCCTGATGATTAAGATTTAAAAATTCTAATATGATACAAATGTGAAATAACACATTAGGTTAATTAATAGCTAAGGTTCAATCCAACGTGCGTCCGTTGATAATCTAACGAAAACAATTAATTTTTTTAAAAAAGTTTAATATAGATGAAATTTGTTATAAATTAAAAATCTAATTCACTACATGTGATATAAACCGGTACCGATGTCTTCATCCCAGTGCGTGCCAATGCCTCGTGAAGAGATTGCATCGGAGTCGATGATCGGCTCTTGTCGCATCGTTGTTGCCCCCATCGGTGGTGGTGGCTGATACGCTCGACTAGTCAACAACTCGATGGTACTCTCCATGTGATGCATTTGCGCTCACGTATCTCAAAGCTTAGATTTCGTTTCTTGAAGAACATCTTGCGTTGTTCGAAGTGTAGTTTCAAGCTGCTTGATGTATCGTTCTTGCATATATGTCTTTTGGACTATGGGGGTACTATCGTGGCGTGCACGGCAATATCTTTTTGTAGTGAACCTAGACCGTATAGATGTCCTTTATACAGTCTAACATACTGCAATATAAAACACATTAAAGTTAGTATATTGTCAGAGCTTGTGATTGATGTGTGATCTTTTCCATCACAACTTTTATGCATACAAACTTTTTAAGTATCAACACAAAGTCATCATTTCATGCAAATTCTCTACCCACGTAAATGTTTAACCCATCGTCCCAATGAAACCTTGAGGAACCATTAATCATTAAATTAACAATGCAATTTTATTGTCGGCTTTAATACGTTTTGCATTTTTAACTTCATTTTCAGGTTCATCAAGTTCTATATTTTTTGGTTAATTAATAGGTCTAAATTCAAAACCAGCTTCATTTTCAAACTCAGCTCCTGGTTCAACACATTTTTCATTTTCAATACATACTATTTCTTAAATTCCATCGGTGACCTCACCATGTAAGACATTCTACATCCATCCCTGTCAACTTCCAAAAAAATGCCAATAACATCTTCATCATCTAAGATGTATAAGGACCTATTGGGTCTTACAATCATCGGGACATATCTTATTCGTAGATTTATCTATATCAATTTTTCTACTGATGCAATAAACAATATCATTGTATTTTATATTTCGCAAACGTTTATACAACACTGTTATCCTTTTTTGAAACACACTCTGTTGATTCATCATTTTGGATCTTTTGATAAGATCCCCATAATCAAAATGAATTGCTAATCACTCATTAACTCCTTTAACATCCATCCTACACAAAAAAATGAAATAAACGATCATAAAATACATCAATCAATATTGTACCACAAAGTTGTACACATGTTGTACCATATGCAAAACGTTGTACAATACACGTTGTTCAACCTGGTAGTACAACTTGTGTGGTACAACTTCTTGTATACTTGTGTGGTATAACGTTTATGGTACAATGTGTGTAGTATAACATTATATGTATAACACGTGTGGTATAATGTTTGTGGTACAACGTGTGTCGCACAATGTCTATGGTATAACGAGTGTGGTACAACGTGTGTAGTACAATGTGTGTGATATAATATTTGTGGTACAATGTTCATAACGTATGTGATATAACGTTTATGGTACAACGTGTGTGGCATAAAGTGTGTGGCACCATGTGTGTGGTAAAATTTTGTAGGTGCAATGTGTGTGGTATAACATTGTGGTACAATGTATATGACACAATGTGTGTGGTATAATGTGTATTGTATAGCGTTGTGGTATAATGTGTGGTACAATATTTTAGGTACAACGTGTGTGGCTCAACGTTGTATCATACAATTTTCATCCAAGTACTTTAGCACAACTGTGTGTATAACGTTAATGCTAATATGCGTGTGTACAATACTACCAAGAACGTTGTATACATCATTTGTGTACAAATCTGTGCTAAGTTCATCCACCAACTTTATATCCTAATTTTTAGTAAGGACGTAGAAATCGAGGTGAACCCTTTAGCTATCACTAGAAACGAGCTAAATTAATATCTATATAAATCGAGATTGATTTAGAATAAGCTTTGTGAAAGTTATTAACATTTGTATTTAATCCGCGAATAATGGAAAATGAAGGAAATTCCAATGTTCTTCTTCGAAACGAAATTCCAATAGGGAATCCCAGTGTGGCTAATCCCGAAATGAAGGTTTTGAACCTCATTGCTCATAGGATAGGCCTAACCTTGAATTCTCTAATGAATTCGGAGGTTATGTTCCTCGTTGTCCCTCCTGTGATGCCTTCGATGGAAATAAACCCTCCAAAATCTATAATCCCATCTATCAACAAGCTAAAAGATCCAAAAAATTTAAAGGTAAAAATTTCAAACTCTAGCAAAGAAAAATGGTTTTTTACTTGTTGACCATGATTCTATCAAGGTGCCTCATTGAGGAGCCGATCCGGGATGATTTAGTCTTCAATCTATTGCGAGTGTAGAACAATGGTGGTTGTGTGACTACATGTGTTGCAACTTTGTGTTGAACGGTTTGGATGACATGCTTTACAACGTGGTTTCTGAATATCATACATTAAAGACACTCTGGGATACGTTCGAAATAAATATAAGGTTTATGAAGACACTCAAGGCCGATTTGTGGTTGTTATGATCCTGAACTACCGTATGGTGGATACCATGAGTGTGGAGCAGATGGATGAGCTACAACTCATCATTCAAAACTTAGCAACTGAAGGCATCACGGTTGACGAGCGAGTTCAAGTAGTAACTATGATTGTAATGTTACTGTCATTTTAGACAAGCTATAAAAATGACTTGAGGCAAAACCCTATGGACAATTTCCATTAAAAATTTGCTTCATCTTTTAATAATTCATCAGGTTGTTCAACCGATCCGAAAGCCTAACATACAACATTCGTAAAAGGCTAATGTCATTAATTTTGACAAGACTAAAAGTCTCCAAAAGCGAAATATTGATAAAAAATGTAAAACACGTTGGATCTAAAAAGTTCAAAAGGGAATGCTATGTCTGTGGCAAGTCGAGACATCTGACGAATGACTGCTACCATTGCAAGAAAGGTGGTCAAAGGGGAAAAAGACCAAACCCACATAGTTGAAGTATGAGATGATGACACTAAATTTTTCGTAGCAGTTTTAGAAGTGAACATGATCGGAGATAATCCGAAACAATGATGGATTGACATTGGAACAACTCTCCATATATGTGACAACAGGGGGATGTTCACAAAATTGAAGCAGTCAGTAGAAAAAGCTGCTACATGGGGAACTCTACTTCATCCAAGGTGAAAGGCAAGGGATCAGTTACTTGAAGATGTCATCTAGAAAGAAGCTTACACTTACTCAGGTTCTACATGTACCTGATATTAGCAAGAACCTACCATTCAAATATGTTCTGGAAAAGAAAGTTTTAAACTTGTCTTTGAGATTGTATTGTCCAAAATGTGGTTTGTACCTAGGTAGAGATTACTTGACTAATAGGATGTTTAAGATGAATGTGATGACTTTGTGTAACACCTCTGCAGCGGACAATATATCCTTTGATGAGATTAATAAAACTACATCTTCTTCTGCTTACTTAAAATTAGTCCAATTTATGGTATGATAGATTGGGATATGTAAATCTAAAATCTTTAGAAAGATTAATATATCTGAACCTATTACCAAAGTTTAAATTAAACAAAGACCATAAATGTGAAAAAAATGACAAATACCATATTAATAAGCTCTAGATCACCCTTGAATTTGTTAGGGGAAACAATAATCTCTGCTAATTTCCTATTAAAAAAAGTACCTCATAAAAAGCTTGACAAAGCACCATATGAGTTGTGAAAAAGTAAAACACGTAGTTTAAAATATCTCGAGGTGTGGAGTTGTCTTGCTAAGGTTCCAATACTTATTCTTAAAAGAACTATGCTAGGACCAAAAATAATAGATTGTGTGTTTATTGGCTATGTACAAGATTCTAGTTCTTATCATTTTTGGTGTATAGATCAAATAACTCTAAAATACATGTGAATACGATCATTGAATCTAGAGATGCTTTATTTTCTGAAGACATACTTCCATACAAAATATGGGTACAAGTGAACCCAAGCGATATGGAAGTTTAAAATATTGTGAACTTTCAAATCAATTGGAGGAAATAGAAGAAGAATATAAAATGGAGCAAAATGACAAAGAAATCAACTTCCTTTCGCCCCGATTTTCCATCATTCATGTTAGAAAAGGAACCACAGATATACAAAGAAGCTATGTCATATCCTGAAGCTCCTTATTAGAAAGAAACTATAAAAGATAAAGTCAATTTGAAAAAATCAAACTTGAGAGCTACTGGATCTTCCACAAAATATAAACCACTATAATATAAATGGATCTTTAAGAGAAAGATGAAACTAGATGGAACAATAGAGAAATACAAGGCAATACTTGTAGTTAAAGGCTATAGACAAACTGAGAAAGTCAATTATTTCGACATCTATTCTCCAGTCGCAAGAAAGATATCAATTCAACTAATCATAACACTAGCTGCTTTTTATAACCTCGAGCTACACCAATGGATATAACGATAACTTTCTTGAATGGAGACTTAGAAGAGGAAATATACATGTTCCAATATGAAAGGTGCATAATGGTTGGTCAAGAGAGAAAAGTGTATAAAATTTTAAAGGCATTTTATGAACTTTAGCAAACTCCCAAACAATCATACAAAATGTGATAGTGTGATGTTATCAAATGGATTTCGTTTCAATGAGCTTGATACGTGTATTTATGTCAAAGGTAATGAAAACCTAATATGTAATTGATTGTCTATGTATGGATGATACGATAAATAATATGATTAAAGCTCCAAAGAAAATGTTATAAAAGAAACTTTGACATGAAAGATTTAGGAATAACTGATGTGATACTAGTACGAGAGTTACTAAGAACATGATGGTTACTTGTTATCCCAAAGTCATTATGTGAAACAAATATTGGAAAGATTTGATAAAGATAGTAATGATGAGATAATAACTCAAATTGATGTAAATTCTCAATTAAAAAAGTATAATGGAAAAGAAATCCAACAATTGGAAATTTATGAATCATAGGAAGCTTAATGCATCTTATGAATAACATGGGATCTGACATCGTTAATGTTGTAAAGAAACTTATCAGGTATACGAGAAATCCAAATGAAGATCATTGGAAAGTTGTAATTTGACATCGTAGATATCTAAGATACACAGAAAATTATGGTTTATATCATTCGAGATATCTAGGTGTTTTAGAAAGATATTCTGATACAAACTAGATCTCAGATTCTAATGAGAATAAATCCACAAGTGGATATATATTCATTATTGTAGGTGGGACATTCTCATTGAAATTTTAGAAACAAATTTGTATTGCGAGATCAACTATGTAATATGAGTTCATAGCTTTAGATCTAGCTGGTGAAGAGACAGAGTGACTTAAAAACTTTCTCGAAAATATTTCAGTTTGGCATAAACTGGTATCTGCAATGCATACATTGTGATAGTTAATCTACAATCAGAAGAGCTAAAAAACTATATTTATAATTGGAAGTCGCAACATATTCGCATACAATATAACTCTTTTAGAAAATTATTGGTGACAGACATTGATTATGTAAAATTTAGGTAAATCTAGTCAATCCTCTTACAAAATGCCTTAACAAAGATCAAGTAAATGTGTTGTCGAGGGAAATTAGATTAAAGCCCACAAAATGACAAACCATCATGACAGAAACCCAACCTATTTGGACAAACCACCAATGTTAGATGCAATGAGAGAACCCAACTGTAGGGAGACGGGAGTAAGATAAGATACTCTCAATGAAAAACAGTATGAAGTGGGCATCTTGTATGAGAATGACAATCTGACTAATTCTGTAAAGTACAATGAAAAACTACCATGTTGTCCTAGAGCAAAAAATTAACTAACCAGAGAGAGATAAGACATTGTGTGAGTATTGTTATCTTAGTGTATATAAAAATCTGGGATATTCAAGACATCCTAGTTACCTTCTCGACAATGCATCCAACAATATTTCACTATAGGGGATTTAAAGCTAAAACTACCTTTTCGGACACGATGCACTATCAATGAGCAAGAAATAAAATCTCATATTTTTCTAAAAAATAACGGTTTTTGTTTTGATTTATGTTGGATAATTTTGGAACTATTAAATCAAACATCTATTTTATTTTATTTGTTCTCAATTGGATAAATCTAAAAGACTAAGTAAATATAGCCTTTTATGAGGTTTTTGAATAGGCATGTGAAGCTATCACATATTCTCATTTTTTTGTAGTATTAATTGACCACAAGTGATATTTTTTAGAAAATGAAAACTAGAGAATTTAATTTCTTTGCTCAATTTCTCGAAAAGTTTGAGAGGTATTCGAGAAAGCTTCTTTCGAATACGTGACTCGTTGTATCTTGGAACTCATCGTGTCCGAGAATCTCAAAGTATTTAAAAGTGGTACGAAAATCAAAATTAAGTGCATTATGTTAAACACAATCCTAGATGGTTAATGATTTATCGCATGTTCTTTTAGTATTATCTGAAAATTATGGAGAATCTACAGACGACAAAATTATACAGAACCAACATTATATTCAATCGGGGTGGAGAAATAATATTATTTTTAAGCTTAAAAATATAAAAGTGAGGATCATATTTATTCTTACAAGTGTTTTGTATATATATATATATATATATGTATAAATATATATGAGTAAGATAAGATACTTTCAATGAAAATTCTTCTATATCAAGTATGAAATGGGTATCTTGTATGAGAATGACAATATGGCTAATTCTGTAAAGTACTTAATGAAAAACTACCAGGCTGTCCCAGAGTCAAAATGGACACAACAAATGAACTAATCAGAAAAAAATATGACATTGTGTGAGTATTATTGTCTTAGTGTATATTAAAAGCCGGGATGTTCAAGACATCATAGTTACCTTCTCGAAAAATGCATCAAACAATATTTCACTATAGAGGGTTCAAAGCTAAAACTATCTTTTCGAACACGATGCACTATCAATGAGCAAGAAATAAAATCTCATATTTTTTTCTTAAAGATTTATGTATTTTTTTATTTATGTGGGAGAATTTTGGAACAATTAAATCAAACATCTATTTTATTTTAATTTATTTTTTCTCAATTGGCTAAATCTAAAAGAATTAGCAAATATAGCCTTTGATTAGGATTTTAAATAGGCATGTGAAGCTCTCACGTATTCTCATTTTTTGTAGTATTAATAGACCACAAGTGGTCATTTTAGGAAAAAACTAGATAACTTAATTTCTTTGCTCAATTTCTCGAAAAGTTCGAGATGTATTCGAGAAAGCTTCTTTCAAATACATGAGTCATTGTATTTTGGAAATTCGTTGTGTCTAAGAATCTAAAAGTATTTAAAAGTGGTACGAAAATCAAACTTAAGTACATTATGTTAAACACAATCCTAGAGGATTAATGATTTATCGCAGGTTCTTTTAATATTATCTGATGATTATGGAGAATCTACAGACGATGAAATTATGCATAGCCAACATTATATTCAATCGGGGTGGAGAAATAATATTATTTTTAAGCTTAAAAATATAAATGTGAGGATCATATTTATTCTTATAAGTGTATTGTAATTATATATGTATATATATCTGAGTTTATAATTAATATTCTAGTTGATGTAGAATGACATAAAATACTCTTCTTCATGTCTATTATGAAATGTATATTTCTCAATCGAAAGTCTAACCTCGTCATAGTTAAATCATAATAAACAATATTGTCATACCATTCAATGAATTTGGACCTAATTCAATTAAAAAACAATAGTTTGCAATAGTTTGTGGTGATAAAAAAATAAATAATACGAAAGTTTTTTTATTTTTGATATAAAGTCAGTTTAAAATTTTATTTTATTGTTGAAAAAAATCGCTTTAGACTTTTATAAAAACATTATTTAAGGTTTTTTATTTTAAACTTTAATTAAAAATATTAAAATTATTAAACAATAACTAATACTATATTAAATATTTTTCATTTTAATTTTGACCTTTTAAAATGAGAAGGAGAAATATATTATTGGGACATATACAATTTTCTTCTGAATTATTGTGCTTTAATCCTATTCTTCTCTCAACTTTTTCACTCATCCTCTTCTCTCCTAAACTGTCACTAATAATTATATCCCTTAAACTATCAATACTCATCTTATTTCTCTCATCCGTTAAAAATCTGTTAATTTTTCTGTCAAATCCTTCAAAACAGCTTATTCCCACTCGCATTATATGACTCTTATCCTATTCTCCCTTAAATATTATACATTCAACCTATTTCCCCTTAAGTTTATCAAGTCGTCTGATATTCCCTTTAAAGCTTGGAAATTTATTATATATGTCCTTCAAATTTATTAAGTCATCTTATATCCCCTACAGTTTAAAAATTAATCTTATCTCCCCCTAAAAATGTGTAAATATAATATAAATGCAACATATTATATTAATTTTTTTTTATTTTTCTCTAAAGTTTATAAAATTTACAAACATAACATATTACATTTAAACTTATAAACGCGGCATATTACATTTAAAAATTTATAAACGTAGTATATTACCTTCATTAGTAACGCTTTTCTAGATTTTTGTTATTATATCCATATTTTGATGATTGATAAAAAATATTAAATAAGAAACTTTAAATTATAAAAGATACTAAAATATCTTCAACATGAACGAAACACAAAATTCTAACGATTACAAAACGATAAAAAAATATGACATGATGTCCAGCTACATAATAGGTTCATGATTACAAAACAATAAAAAAATATGACACGATGTCCATAAATGATCTTCAAAATATTTTGACAACACAATGATATGTCAAAGTAAAATAAACGCAAACATATTAGAAGATGTTATAATCTAAGACAAGTTGCCGAATACATGTTACCTAAACATCTTGAGAAGTAGAGAATGATAAAATATAAGATTCCAGAGGCTGAGAGGATATTGTGATATCGTCGTTTTGCTAAAAAAACAAACCAACAAAAAAATGATATATTCTCTAAAAATTTAAACATAGTATAAAAAAAATACTTGGACTTTTCGTGTTTGTCAACACGATCTAACATTATGTCCTGATGCACCACATCGTCCATTATGAATTTTGGTTTTATGTTTGCTTAACTTAGATCTTTTCTTATGTGAAGATTCGTTTGGATCCTTTCTAACATTATGTTAATTACACGAATTTACACGATCAATCATTTTGTAATTTTGAACCTATTGTGCAGTTAGACATCATTTTGATTTTTTTTATCATTTTTTTTATGTTTGATAGTTTAAAGTTTTCCTATTTAAATTTTCTTATCAATCATCAAAATGTTGATATAATAATCAAAATTTAGAAATATGTTATTATTAAAGGTAATATGTTACATTTATGAAATTTTAAATGTAATATGTTACGTTTATAAGTTTAAAAGGTATTATATTGCATTTATAAATTTTAGAGAAATATAATAAAAAGATTTAAATGTATACGTTTTTATTGCATTTCAATATTTAGGGGGAGATAAGTCTAGGGGATATAAGATAATTTAGGGTTTGACTGTTGGAAACGTTGCGTCTGCGTTTAGCGGTGTTTCTGTCAACGATTGGCGGTGTTTTGTTTCATTTTGTCTGAATGGTGAAAACACCACGTTTGCGGGCGACTGTGACTAGAAGCGAATGACAGAAAACTGTTGTGATTACGTTTTGAGCAAAATTACCAAATAGATAATTATTAATAAAAGAATTTATTTTAATTTTGTTGTTTAGTGTATACTTTTTAATTATAATTTTTAAATATTTGAAATTAATTTAAAACTTTAAAAATTATTAAAATATTTAAAATATACAATACATTTATATATATATATATATTTACGCTTAATATAAATTATAATATAAACTTAAAATAATTTTATCAAAACATAATCAAATATTTTCATTCACTTATATATTTTTATATATTTATGTACATATTTATATATATATATTTACAATAAATATAAACCATAATAAATCATTGAAATAAAATTTGAAAAATATGTATAAATGTTTTTATATAACAAACAAATTTTGAAGGCACTTTCATAATTTTATTAAAAACGTACCGAAATGCAAATGTAACGCAATATAATTTCTGATTTTTAAATTCTGTGTTTCACCATGTTTATTGTTTTAGTATCGGTTTTAATGTCGCTCGCAATCGCCAGAAAACGGGATTGTCATGTTTAGGACGACTACGATTCCACTAGTTAGGACCTTAATAATCTTGAGGAAATTATATAATAAATTTTTAAATTTTAAAAGAATATATAAGATAATTTAATAAACTGATTGAATCTTTTGGAAAATATGCTGAATATACAATTTTAGGGAATAAACTAAAAAACATATAATTCTGGAAAATAAACTGTTTTAAAAAAGATTTGATAATGAGTATTGAAAGTTGTGAAAGAAATACAATTACTAGTTATAGTGTCGAAAAAAATGAATAAAAATTCAAAAAAAAACTAAAATTAAAAATAAATAACTAGAATACAATTTTGTCTCTATATAATTTGATTTAAAAAAAAAATATCTTTCGGCAACATCTAATTTATTTGCTTATTAAATGCTCCAATTGAAATCATTTTAAAACATGAAATTTTTTGTGGAAAAAATTTATAGATTTCCCTGTCAGATACTGACCAACCAAAATTGTATACCGAAGACTTACAGTTGTTATATGTTATCATTAATATCCATATTTTGTTTTTTATACGCATTGAATTCAATTTAGCCATGTTTTTCTTTTGCAGATCTGATTTTTTGAATTGCGTTTTGCTTTATCCATTATTTCATTTTCTTTTTTCACAAAATTTATAATTCTCGAATCAGTTAAGTATACATTTACTTGTAATTAATAAAAGAAAAAATATATTATAATACCCAGATATTTTTATTTAAAACTTAATACTGTTTTTAGTGTTGTAATATTTAAATTTTTCGTCTTAAAATATATCATTAATTGAGACAATATATAAAAAACTAATATATTCACAGTGAAATATAGCAGGGAGAATATCAAGAATGCCTTCTTAGGGCTAAAACACTTCAAAATTACCCTCCTAAATCTGATGAAAAAAAAAATGGAGAAAAGACATATGTGCCCTTAATGAAAAACACATACAAAGGAGGGAAAGACAAATATGAGAAGAGGGAAAACGAAAATTGAGAGGAGGGAAACAAAGTAGAGAGCTATTTCCTTTCATTTTCGAGTGTTTCCCTTCTATTTTCGAACGATTTCCTTCAATTTTTGAGTGATTTCTTTCCATTCTCGAGTGATTTCCTTCTATTTTGAGCGGTTTGCAGCAATTTTCGAGCGATTTCCAACAATGTTTCAGTC
>CM071874.1:33026930-33057249 GCA_036759665.1 Gynandropsis gynandra
TTAATCCAATTTCACCCAATTTAACCGATTTACTCACTTTTAACCCGATTTACTCTTTTTTTTTTAATTCAATTTAATCGGATTTTTGATTTACCTCAATTTTATCCAATGTAATATAATTCCAAGTTTAAGAATTCACTCGATTTAACCTAATTTAATATAATACCAACCCAATTTTTGTTAAATTTGGGCGATAATCGGGTTAATTTGGGTGAAATTGGGTTAAAATTGGATAAAATCTGGTTAAATTTGGATGGAAATCGAATTAAATTTGATGAAATCGGGTTAATTTGGGTGAAAATGGGTTGTAATTATATTACATTGGGTAAAATCGGGTTGGTATTATATTACTTTGGATGAAATTGAGGTAAATAAAAAATCGGGTTAAATCGAATTAAAAAAGAGTAAATCGGGTTAAAAGTGAGTAAATCGGTTAAATTGGATGAAATTTGATTAAATTTTGGCGGTAATCGGGTTAATTTAGGTGAAATTGGGTTAAAATTGGATAAAATCTGGTTAAATTTGGATGGAAATCGAATTAAATTTGATGAAATCGGGTTAATTTGGGTGAAATTGGATTAAAATTGGGTAAAATCGGGTTAAATTTGGTTAAATCGGGTTAAATTAGGTTAAATCGGGTCAATTTGGATGAAATTGGGTTAATATTGGGTTAAATTCGGTTAAATCGAATTAAATCCGGTTAAACCGGGTCAAAATTGAGTCAAAATCGGGTTAAGTTCGATTAAACCGGGTCGAAATCGTATCAAAATCGGATCGATTAACGTCAATATACTGATTATATAACGGAGGGGGAATTGGCTGAATTAGTATAATTAAGGGGGAATCGGATGTATTTTGTAAGATGAGGGGAGAATTGATTGTATGATTAGTTAGGGGAAATTTAAATAAAATAGGATAGTTGGGGGTGTAATAGTTGGGGGTGTAATAGTTGGGTGTAATATGCCTTTTTCCCAATAATATACACACACATACATATACATATAACATCAAACAAACAGAAAGAAATCAGCCCATTTTACCGATCCACTCTTCCTACATTGTCTAACTTTTTTTTAGTCGCCTGTTTGAATCCCGATCCTCAAAATTCTGAATTTTGCGGTCAAAAGCTCCTGCATTGAGACTTCGACAGTGAGACCCAGAATCATATTCAGAAGAAGAAAATAATTTCCGTTCGGCTGAATCTCCGACGATCGGAAAAAATGAAGAGCTTGGGGGCGATCCTGAGACACCCAGATGACTTTTACCCACTTCTGAAGCTGAAAATGGCGGCGAAGAAGGCAGAGAAGCAGATCCCACCTGAGCCCCATTGGGCTTTCTGCTACTCCATGCTCCACAAGGTTTCCAGAAGCTTCGCTCTCGTTATCCAGCAATTGGATACTCAGCTCCGCAACGCCGTACGTATCTATATGTATGCACACATATAAATATATATATGTATACGTATATGTGTATCTATCTCCCTGCCTGAATGATTGATCGTGGAGCTTATTGGGTTCGTAGAAGACTCCAAATTCTGGATGATGTTAATCCATTTAGTATGATCTGTCGATAATTTTGTTCATTTGATGATTAATTCTGCAAATTCGATTCTCTATTTCTGCTATTTAGTCTGTTTGATTGGAAATCAAATTCTCTTCTATTTACATCTGCTCCCAAGTTCTTAGTACTTTAGATATAAATGTAATAAATCGTCTGCAATTTTACATTTTCATATTTTAAAGACTTATTTTCATTTGATTTTTTGTAGGTGTGTGTATTCTACCTTGTTCTTCGTGCCCTTGATACCGTCGGTTAGTGTCTGTTAACTATGCTTCTAACATAATCAAACATTTGATGATGAAGATTTTGCCATTACCATTTTCATAATCTGCAGAAGTGAAAAGGCTATTAATCTTCTTCCCCTTTTAAGAATGTTTTATATTTCAAGTAAAATCTTCATTAAGAGACTTAATTAATGTTGTTAATGGCATCTACTTTTGATTTGTACAGAGGATGATACAAGCATAGCCACTGATATTAAGGTTCCAATACTGATAGCATTCCATCGTCACATATACGATCGAGATTGGCATTTTTCATGCAAGTCTTCTTCATTCTTTGAATTCTAATTGCTATCTTTACGATTACTTATTCTATCCCCATTTTCCGTTTAGGTGGAACGGATAATTACAAGGTTCTAATGGATCAATTTCACCATGTTTCAACAGCTTTTTTGGAACTTGAAAAAGGGTTTGTTCTTATAATCTGTTATATGCAATTCCCGTTCCGTTTTATGATGTTTGTATGTGTTATTCAATTTTGTGCTTTCTTATGTAATGAAATTTTCAAACTTTAAAGTCCATCTTATGTACAGTTATCAAGATGCTATTGAGGATATTACTGAAAAAATGGGTGCAGGAATGGCTAAGTTCATTTGCAAGGAGGTTTGTGATTCACATCATATTCCATAGTTTAGGGTTATTTAATATTGATTCATTGACAACGATCCGTTTTTTTTCATTATTTTTCTTTTTTTTTTGTGTTTGGTACATGAAATTTCATGGTTGGTTAATGTTAACGCCTCGATCCCCTCTTGGGTCGTGAGTGTCACATTTTGGAAGCTCTGAAGAGTTGACGACTGGCCCTATAGATCACTATGAGCCCTCTAATGGGAAGTACACTCGTGACCCGGGAGGGGTCAGGGCGTTATGGCTAATGTATTCAAGTTTGTGACTTGGATGCAGTCCGAGATTAATATGAATCTCGTGAAATTAATAGTCCTTTCAGTTTTCGATATTTGGTGTTTATTGTTCAAAGTTATCAACGTAATTACGGGAAGAACTGAAAATATTAAGATACTGACCATTTTTTATGTTATATGGCAGGTAGAAACAATTGATGACTACGACGAATACTGCTACTATGTAGCGGGACTGGTCGGTTTAGGTCTGTCAAAGCTTTTCCGTGCCTCGGGTTTGGAAAATCTGACTACAGATTGGGAACAATTATCCAATTCAATGGGTTTATTTCTTCAGGTACAATAATCCTTTGCAATTATTCCCGAAATTAGTCGTATAATATAACTAATTTAGATCCAACATGCAGAAAACAAATATTATTAGAGATTATCTCGAAGACATTAACGAGATCCCAAAATCACGGATGTTTTGGCCTCGCCAAATATGGAGCAAATACGTTGAAAAGCTTGAGGTTCATACATATCACTTTCAAGATCTCATATAATGTTTAATTGCTAAACATGATGAATTAATTACGATACGGGTTTTTGTTTTTTTCTTTCTCTTGAATGAAAATTCACGTAGGACTTGAAATACGAGGAGAATTCAACGAAGGCAGTGCAGTGCTTGAATGATATGGTCACTAATGCATTGACACACATTGAAGATTGCTTGAAATATATGGCTTCGTTACGAGATCCTGCCATTTTCCGATTCTGTGCCATCCCTCAGGTTATACAAAATCAACTATTACACGTTTTTATTTTCTCGATCGAAAGCGTTCGAGGATGAATTCGTAAAGATTTCTCCTTTACAAGTACCCATGAGTTTATATATAATCTCTTCGAAGCTAACGTCATATATATGATCAGATCATGGCGATCGGGACACTTGCATTATGCTATAACAACATAGAAGTTTTTAGAGGCGTAGTAAAGATGAGGCGCGGTAGGATATACTTTTTTGTTTTCATGATGAAGAAAAAAATTTCGATTTCTTTCTCGATTAAGCTTGAGAGGATAAAATTTCTGAATATATTTGCTAAATAGGTCTAACGGCTAAAGTCATGGATCGGACAAATACAATGAGCGATGTCTATGGTGCGTTTTATGATTTTTCTTGCGTGCTGAAAAGAAAGGTAAGCGAGCATAAATTCATTCGATGTAATTGTTACGTTGGACATAGTAAAATGTATTTTGTAATATATATATATATACACGTAGATTGAAAAGAACGATCCAAACGCCTCAACGACCTTAAACCGAGTTGAAGCTGTCAAGAAAGGCTGTAGAGACTCTGGAGTCCTCAACAAGAGGTACGATTTTATCGATCTTTTTTCTTCTCTTTAAAGCTTTGCTTGATTTATAAAACCAATGGTTGAAAGTACTTAGCTATATGATGATACAAGGGAACCTGAATAGTTTTAGGGACGGATTTTTCAGTCCCTAAATCATTAATTTCTAGTAGTATCAGGGAGTATAGGACGGACTAAGGACGAATTCTTCAGTCTCTAAATCATTAATTTCTAGTAGTATCAGGGACGGATTCTCCAGTCTCTACATCATTAATTTCTAGTAATATCAGAGACGGATTAGGGTCGGATTCCTCAGTCCCTAAATCATTAATTTCTAGTAGTATCAGGGACAGATTAGGGACGTATTCTTCAGTACCTAAATCATTAATTTCTAGTACTGTCATTAAATCTCATTAAGAAATTATCTTTTAAGCAAATCCCTTATATTAGGATTATGAAATAGGATTAAGAATCGAGCAATTTCTTTTTGTATCGGTCGTGATGATCTTTTGTTCCGTCCAGAAATTCTTACGTCGCGGATGAAGCAAGATTCAACGTTCTCTCTGTAAGTTAGCATCTACACTATCTATCTAATGGGGAGATCCTATTAAAATACTTGAACTTGTTTCAAAATATCAGAATTATACGTCAATTTTTTATATATGAATTATCATGTTATGAAGATTACTTCCATATTAACACATAAGTAGCGGATGATCATGGTTTAATTTAGAAGTAATTATCATAGTTTTTGTAATATTCTGAAGTAACATGATAGTTTAATTGACATTTCTTTTATTTATATGAAAACATTTTCATCTTTCTTTAACCGAAATGCAGATTGGAATGCTCATTGTTTTACTGGCAATTGTCTTTGCATATTTCAAAGCAAACCAACAGAGAATGTAACCAAAGTAAGAGTCGCTGAATTATCTCTCGATTAGATCATCACGAATATACGATGAATTATCTCTCATTTAGATCATCACGAATATACGATGAATTATCTCTCATTTAGATCATCACGAATATACGATGAATTATCTCTCATTTAGATCATCACGAATATACGATTTATGAAATCCGCGGTAAATGTTTGTTCATCTTTTATGTCATGTTATCACATTTTCTCCTTCCGTGGCAGAATTTTTCGTTGGAATCGAATCGATTTGAAGATGGCATTTGGATAAATGCTTGTCTGAATTCTGAAGATACCATGATGAACCAAATGCCTTCTGTGTCTTTGTTTGTTCATCAGATGTTGTTGGGATCATCATCACCATGTTCTTGCTTCTTTTTTTTTTTTTTGTTTATTTTGAAAGTTATTCAATCTTCTAAAGCTACTGATTTTAGTTCTAATAATCAATTCAGTACAATTATGATAGAATGTATCAAGTCATAAACCGTTGTATTCGTCTTATAATCAAGGTTTAAGAAAATGCTAGGCGTTAAGTGGGCGGACATCCAGCGTCCAGAGCGTCTAGGTGGGGCCTATATATATTTTATTTTTATTTAATATAATTATAATATAAATATTGAGGTGACGAATGCGAGACATGAAGCTAAGGGTGGAGATGAAACAAAGATGAAGATGAGAAATGAAGACGATAACAAAAGATGAAAACGATAACAACATACGAGAGACGATAGAAGATAAGAAAAACAAGGATGAAGCTAAAGACAAGAATTAGATACGAATGCAAAGACAAAAGATTCAGATGAAGACAATAAACGATGCAATAGATAGAAGAAGACAAATGAAATGAGATACGAATGCATGGATATATGTCATTGTTAATTTTTTTCTTCAAGTATCAAAACGACGTCGTTTTGACGTCAAATTTTTTTAAAAAAAAATTGTCTAGAAATTAATCGGACGGCCAAGGAGTGCCTAGCGCCTAGGTGGGGTCTAAGCGGAATATATAGAACATAATTTAACTGCTCTATTTCACATGACATTCCTAAAAATCTCTATTTTGTAATATATTTTTTCAAAAGTAAATGGAATTTACAATCTATTACATTTCCGGATAAAGTGAATTTGAATTAATATAAAACTATGATAGTATAAATTAAGAAATGATGATGAAGTCTAAAACCAAGAAGAATGACATGAAAATGGAAGTATATAATTCAAAAGGTTTAGGAAAATGGTAACAATTTGACAAACAACGAAGTGTATTCACATATGAAGAGAGAGTTGGCGTTTTACACTTGATACCAAAAAGTCTATCCTTAATGCAAAATTGAGAGAAATATACTCACAAAAGAAGTTCGATTTCGTAATTTCGCCAATACCGACCCGACCCTCGTGATCGTTATATTTGAATCCGAAAGATTCTCAAAACACTTCGGCCACTTTGCTAGCAAGAACTCGTTCTCGTCTTTCGATGTATTCGAAAGGGAACCACCCGGCTTTGCCTTTGCATTCGCCTTCAGCCCAACCGCTACTCGTCACCTGAATTATGAACAGAAAAAGTATTATCATTTGAGATGATTTCCATGTATGCGAGAGTTAATCATCGTATTTGGAATTTTCCCGTAAACCTTTCTGACGACAACGTATTCACCCGTCGATAGACTGAGCTCGACATCGGTCACACCTTGATAGGGAAACATGACCTGAAAATTGGAAACTTATAATAAGATGAAACATGTAAAGATGGAACAAAATAACTCTAGATATGATAAATCCACAATGTCTCGCCGTTCGGAATTCTAGTTTCATTTCGTTACAAGTGACATCTTACAGTAATCCGGCAAAAGAGGCAAAAGGTTATTAATGAACATATCATTAGACGGTAGGCCTGGCTATTTCGGATTTCGGTTCGGATATAATGGGTACGGATTATTCGGGTTTTAGTAAACAATAACTGAATTTAAATCGGTTCAGTTATACAATGGTTCGGTTTGGTTCGATTATACAATGTTTCAGTTCGGTTATATCAATAAAATATTGTAACCAAAGTAAAACCAGAACTCTGATTTGTTCGGTTAGATAAATATTCATTTGATAAATATCATTTATCTATATGTTTTTTATATTTTTATGTAACCAATCGGTTATCCACAGTTATTCGGTTAATAACCGAACCGAACCAAATCTATTTGGTTTTTGAACTTTCATACCCCAATAATTATTTTATCTATACCCGAACCGAACTGGATGACCATAATTCGGTTTGGTTCGGTTTTGTATAACCGAACCAAAATGTCCACCCTATTAGATGGTATAAAGTGCAAGAGGAAAACCTCTCCGAGGAAGTAACCCATGTTATCGGTTGATGAGTCGTGCGAATGAGACGCATATATTCCGTTAGCTTCCTCATATGATGGAGGTGGTGGCGTATTATCCGCATTTGACGGTATTGAGGGCGCTTCAATCCGTTGCCTCTCAGATACCATCTGTTGATGAAAACGACAATCAGTTTTACCGTTACTTGACTAACCAATCTAGAAACGATTAATGATTCGACCAGAATATTAACAGTTCATCGTAAAAGTCGAAGGAGCGTTATGAATCGAGACTGACTGACCGTGCCTTCAAGCTGATCAAGAATTTGAAGGACGCTTTGATGGTACGCACGTTC
Organism: Gynandropsis gynandra; assembly: GCA_036759665.1. Lineage (NCBI taxonomy): Eukaryota > Viridiplantae > Streptophyta > Magnoliopsida > Brassicales > Cleomaceae > Gynandropsis > Gynandropsis gynandra. Next base: position 33,034,553 of record CM071874.1, read on the forward strand.
CGCTTCAACCATTGCTATAAGTCGTTGAAGGGTCAATTTATGTTGTTGAGCTTCAACAGCAGCCAAAGCTAAAGCAGCTTCCTTCCCCAATATTGCCATATTCGATTTAAGATCTTGAAGTTTTGCTTCAGCAGATTCCAATTTCATCATGGCCTCGGGATTTCCCTGAGTTTCCCTCGCCTTGGCTTGGCGTCTAGCAACTTCAGTAGCCTGTTTTCGTTCAAATAGGAAGCATCGGTAGAAGCTAAACCCGACAGCTAATTTTACAGCTCGAAAGTCTTTTCGGGTACCTGAGCTTCAGCTTCTTGCCGCATTCTGTCATAACGCTGAGCAAGATGTCTAGCGTCCTCCAATGGCGCTCCCAATACCATTGCCCTTAACGGCTCAGCAACCTAACCAGAGACGTCACGGAGAAATTAGCTAAGGAAGATCATGACAATGTCCAGATATGAATTGGGCATATGCAGAAATGTTTGAATATTTGATTGAAGTCCTTTTTTTTTTTTTAATTTCACCACATTTGATGGAAGTTTTACTGATCTTTTTCTGAAGAATGAAACAAACTACAAACCTGTGTACCAAGAGCTTTCAACATATTTCCACGCTCCTTCTCCATCTGAGCCCGAGCACGACCATAGTTCAGCGCAGCCTTTTGTAATACGTTACCGTCTGTACATGTACTCTCGGAACTATATTTCCTGCTATCTTCAGATAATTTCGAACCTGACGAAAAGCACCCATGAAAAGTCACTTCAAGTCTAATACAGTCATAACAACAAACTAAAGATTAACATCAAAGGACCATCAAATCACCTATTTCCACTTGTTTGGAACCCGTCACGATATATCCTTCTACACCACGGACAATATCTCTTTGATAATGCTGAAAAGGAACGGTTTTTATGAGATTACGCCCAATAGTAAGCAAAATGTCAAACTGATGAAGGCTTAAAAACCTTGGCAGCGCGTGTAGATATGTAAAGCTTTTCGAGTTTATGATGCTGGTGGAGTTCTGCCTCATCAGTTATTACAGAATCTGACCCACCATAGCCACCTCCTCCAAACTGTTTGAGCACAGCCTGAGCAGTCACAGGTAAAACTAAGTCAGCATTTGTCTCAAAACAAAAATTAGGATTGTAATAGCTAACAAAGCATTAGGATCTCGAGTGATCTGAATTTATACTTTGCTGATCCAAAGTCAAATATCATGCTTAAAATGAAGCCCCACCACTAATTCATGTAGAAATATAGCCGAAATATCAGACATAAGACCATAATGTTCTTGTGTGGAGGAAACTTTACTAATCGTCAGTAAACAACACCAAGATGTTGATCCATGATCAATGAATGCAAGATCTTGATGCTAAATAGCAAAATTGCAAGGTAAAAGAAACAAGTCTCTGAAACATGTTCGATTTTGACACAGAACAGAACATCTTGAAACCAAAATCCAACATGGCCATCTGATAAGAACTCATCCCATAATAGGTCCAAACCAATCCGCAAAGTCTCACGCCCATTTCTAAGCAATGTGGTATCATAACAATACCCACCCATTTAAGCACCGAAGTCCTCGTCGGCCCACTCTGATACCCCACTCTAGACGGTCCACTTTGGCCTAACCCAGGACATCCCTTCCTAGGTCGCTCCTTTCGGGTAGCCCCTTCCACGGAGTCGGGCCAACAGTGTGGACAGACTCTAATACCACTTGATAAGAACCCATCCCATCTCATAATAGGTCCAAACCAATCCCGCAAAGTCTCACGGATCTCATCCCAAAAGCTAGCTTATGGGTTAAGGGTGTCTATGGCCTTATAAGGCATCACTTAGTCCCATTTCTAACCAATGTGGGATCTTAACAATACCCAACCGTTGAAGCACCGACGTCCTTATCAGCCCACTCCGATACCCCACTCTAGACGGCCCACTATGACCTAACCCAGATCGCCCCTTCCTAGGCCGCTCCTTTCGGGTCGCCCCTTCCACGGAGTCGGGTCAACAATGTGGGCAGGCTCTTATACCAATTGATAAGAACCCATCCCATCCCATAATAGGTCCAAACCAATCCCCCGTGGGGTGAGGGTGGCCATGGCCTTTTAAGGCATCACTTAGTCCCACTCCTAAGCAATGTGAGATCCTAACAATACCCACCCGTTTAAGCACCGATGTCCTCGTCGGCCCACTCTAGACGGTCCACTCTGGCCTATCCCAGGTCGCCCCTTCTGCGGAGTCAGGCCAGTGAGGACAGGCTCTCATACCAATTGATAAGAACCCATCCCATAATAGCTCCAAACCAATCTCGCAAAATCTCACGGATCTCATCCCAAAAGGTTTGCGGGATTGATTTGGACCATAATAGATGGGTTCTTATCAGCATCACACAAAATCATAACATTTGATGAACCAATCATAGTCTAAGCTACGAATTCAGGAGGAAAGCTTTGTACCAAAAATTTGACCAAGCAGTAATGAATAAGAATGCTATAAAAAATCTGATCGCTAAAAAGGTATTCATCGTAACAAATTGAATTCGGACCAACCAACCTAATGCGATTTCAGATCCAAGTACCCGAAAGGCATCTCCACCAATAGATGGATCAAAGTAAGAAAGCAAAATCAAGCTAAAATCAAAACAATAACATCATGATCTACTAGAAACAAGCACGAATTCAAAAAAAACATCGGAAAAAAAGGCAAAAATTCCGAAATTCGAAATGGGATCAAAACGAAAGAGGCAAAAAGAATTATAATCTCACCTGTTGCTGTCTCGCGACCTGTTCCCTAAGCCTGGTCGCTTGTTTCCTTATTGCTTCCATATTCGTCTGATCAAACTGATCTCCTCCTCCTCCTCCTCTCTTGCTTCTACGCCTTCGAGTTCCCTCCGATTTCCTCGAAAAGCTTTGCGAAATTATTTGCTTAAGTAGAAAATAGGTTATATTAATTTTTTAATCATTAAACTAATGATTCGATATGAAACAAACAAACCATCTGGTGGATAAATCATACTATTTATTTTTTTCTTGAGAATTTATATCTTACTTTTTGGATGTTTTTTTTTTTTATTTATTATTGAAATTTAGAGCTTTTTACAAAATGGTGCATGAAGAATCCAATATTAAGAAACATGTGTATCATAAACTAAATGTGTAGATGTTACCCAAAATTCATTATCGTGTCAAATTAATTATTATTTCTTAAAATGTTATCTGACTAAATCCGACCAATTCATCCATACACATTAAATCATCTAATTTATAGTAAATTGTATAATGATTTTGAGTAAAATGGTATAAAGTTAATATGGAGTTTTTATAAGTTATGTTCATCGCACATTACCTTTAAGTATTTTTTTTCTTTCTCTAAAAATATATTTCATAACTTTACTGATATTTAGTTATCCTTTCAAATTTGATGATCGACCTTCAATTGTATTTACCAAAAACAACATTTTTTTAATATTTTAATCATCAATATCTCCAACTATATTTGTGTGTAATCCTGACCACACAAATAAAATTTCAAAGACTTTCAACAATTTTGATTAAGTTTGTAAATATATGTGTTGTGGGACACATAGATTGTACATGTGTCTTTTATAGAAATTTCACGTTGGAATTTGAAACAAGTAATGAACATTATATAAATGTTCATATAATCAATGGTTTCAAATAGATATTAGAATAGGTTATTAAGTGTGTGTATATATATATTCAAAATATGGATCTTGGGATTTTTGGTTGAAGCGGTCAATGGGCCGATTTTTTTTTAACCGTTGGTATTTGGTTGTTATTGACGAAAGGTCCGACTGGTGGAGTCGCCAGAAAACGCAAACGCAATGACTGCATTTTCTGGCGACTCCGGATGATATCTCAGTTGACTGGTGGAAACGCAGGAAGTCGCAGTCGCCACGAAACGCGAAATTTAAAATTTTTTTCTAACGTTATGTTACGTTTTAATGCGTTTTTGCCTAAATTACTAGAATGCCTTTCTTTTACATCCTCACTCTCTGCCTCGGCGATTTCCGACTCTCCTCGCCGTTTCTCTCATAGGTAAGTCTCTTCGCCGACTCCTCTTCGCCTCTTTCCTCCTCGCCCGTTCTCTCCTCGCTCGTTCTCTTAGGGTTTCGGGTTTTGGGTAAATTGGTGGGTTTTGGGTTTTGTTTTTCCGTTTCGGTTTCTGGGTACTTGAATTGGCAGATATGGTGAGGGTGCAAAAGGTGGAATCATTCTATTCGAGGCTCCAAGAATCAGCAAATTCGTCTTCTCAGAGCCCTCTTCTCATATTCCCTTCGGCATCTGATGTTGACTCTCTCTGCGCGCTCAAAATCATCATCCATGTACTTGAATCTGATTCTGGGCTTGACTGGTGGAAACGCAACGTTTGCGCTTGCGCTTGACATCGTTTCTATCAGCGATTGGCGGCGTTTTGTTTCATTTTGTCTGAATGGTGGAATCGTTGTGTTTGCGGGCGACTGCGACTAGAAGCGAAAGGTAGAAAACTATTGCAATTGCGTTTTGAACAAAATTACCAAAATAGACAATTATTAAGAAAAGAATTTATTTAAATTTTTTAGTGTATATTTGTAATTATAATTTTTAAATATTTGAAATAAATTTAAAAATTTAAAAAATATTTAAATATACAATACATATACATATATATATATGTATATATATATGCGATTAATATAAATTATAATAGAAAGAGAGAAGAAATAAGAGAAAGATACGAGGGGGTAATTTTAATTTTATTCAAAATGCACCAAAACGCAAACGTAACGCAACATAATTCTGGATTTTTAAATTTTGCGTTTTGCGGCGTTTGCGGGCGATTGCGACTCCTCCAGTCGGTTTTAATGTCGCCCAGAGTCGCCAGAAAACGCAGTCGCCGCGTTTGCGTTTGGCTGCGACTCCACCAGTCGGGCCTTCTGTCCAGTACTCATGTTTTCCGGTGTCGTCTTTTCTAGAGATCCATAAGTACGCAGGACCTGGTCTGTATTCATCTTCGAACAATCCCCTTACCATTCTTCTAATCAACTGGGGTTGCCACCGGGATTTGCGAGTCGCTCTTCAGTTAGGTCCTGCTGCTTCTATATTTGTTGTGGATAGTCATCGACCCATTCATCTGCATAATTTGAGTGATCAAAATGATCAGATTGTTGTTCTTCACACTGATGACGATGAGCAGCAGGCAGATCTGGCGAATGATTTTGATGTGTTAACACTGACAAATGAGAGCTTTCAGCTACATATAAGCAGAGAGGAAGATGAATCAGATGATGAGTATGAGAGTGGGAGCGATTACAGGTCAACGATGAAACGATGGAGCTTGAGCCACCACAGGGGGCAGGGTTCACTTCCACGATTACAGGGCATGAAGCAGGTATCGAGGACGTGGTTGCAGGCCTTGATCAGTTCGTGAAGGATTGGACAAGACCCTATAGGACAAGAAGACTTCCGATTTTTTAGGAAATCTTGCCTCTGAGAGATCAACTAGCTTGTTGATAACGTCTGTCGATGAGAAAATGTTGATTATACACGTAGGAACATAAGTCAAATGCTTCCTCAATCATAAGGTTGATTCATGGATAGTCCAATGGAAGTATAAAGGGATCTGATATATTAACCAACCAAAAGTGTTTTGTTTTACATCCGTTTCAAACAGAGTTTTTGTGCATGTAACAGAGAGAGATAGAAAAGGGCAACCGTATGTATGTTGGTCATTCTCCAGATATGGAGTATTAAACATGATAATTTTGTGGTTTATATGTATTTGGATTTTTTTAGATATTTTATTTATGTCTTATATGTATTTCAAATTTTGTATTTATATTATTCATAAATATAGATATATATATATATGTTGTATATTTAAATATTTGAAAATCATAATTAAAAAGTATATAAATAGAAAATTTTATTAACAATTGTCTATTTTGGTAATTTTGTTCAAAACGCAAGCGCAAAAGTTTTCTACCATTCGCTTCTAGTCGTAGTCGCCCGCAAACACAACGTTTTCACCATTCAGACAAAATGAAACAAAACGTCGCCAAACGCAAGCGCAAACGCCGCTAAGCGTAAGCGCAAACGCTGCGTTTCCACCAGTCGGGCCCGAAGTGGTGCGTCCGAGCGTCCAATGAAACGCCGCGTTCATCCGATGAAGCTTTGCGTCCGTCCATTGAAACGTTGCGTCCATTCGATGAAGCGGTTCATCCGTCCGAACGCTCCACACACTCCGAACCGAAACCTTGCATCCGTAGGGTTACGTATGTTAGCTTGCACCCCAAAGACATCTATATGAATGATCAAATGATCATTCGGAAAGACAATTCGTTTTACCCTATAAACTTCTGAAAAATTAACAGAGTAGATTCAACAAGAGTTCAATCTCTTGTAATCGTTGAATCCTCAAGACGGAATATAGAGCAAATTTATGTCTTAGGACACTGCAAAAGCAGACCTCGATCATCCATTAAATTTGGTATTAAGTGTTTGTTTTTCAATTCATTATTGTTTAATAATATTTTATAAATTGTGTATTCGATAACATCCGAACTCACTGGTTCTAACAAAGTCAATTCCTCAAGATTCTCAACAATCCAAAACAAACACAAAATTCCTAAATATATAATAATTCAAACATTAACAATTTTTCATTTGAATTGTTTACCATGCAAGCACACACTTGTGCATAAAATCTAATAATAATAATCAAATACAATCATCACCGGTAATTATCTCAAATATCAAACAAACGTTATAATGTAATCAGAAATAACAAGTTCTTCAAGAATGTCATTCATTTATTCCTGCTTTGATCACCATATCCAATGCTAAAACTTTTTTCCACCCATGTTCGTGCAATGAGACATTCAAAATAATAAAAAGTGGTCACACAATTGATATGAATCAAATTAAATAGTAATCATTGGTTTTTCTTGCCCAAGGTTATGTTATTCGATATTCTTGTATGTGTTTATATTTTTGTTTTCAAACTTGCTCTAGATGAAACCTTCTTGGTTACATTTGCATTCTGTCTTAATGTCATTTGAATATTTCTACATAAACTTTAAAATAGAGAAAAAGAAAATCTCTTTGATTTTAGGGTTTAAAAGGATAATAAAAATCAAATCACAGTTATGTTTATAATCTTCAATTTTTCAAAAATTCAAAAACCCTTTAAATGTGTAAATGCACCTAGTTATTCCCTCATTTTCTTTTGTATAGAAAATGTTCAACAAACCAATCTTTTCAAACCATTTTTAAGAAAATAAATGACAAATATATAAGAGAAACAAAATAATTTGCAGAGATATCTTTACAGTTTCTATTTAAATGTACTTGTTTTATCAATTGGCTTCACTCTGTAGACTTTAATACATTCATTAACCATTTTTTCTATTCTTTTGAATTTCTTTTCTTTTCTTTTCTTAGTTTCTAGGACGTTGTATAGATATTATGTTCTTCAGTTAACATATTCCTAGTTTATATTTTTGTAGGTATACTCTTATGTTTTATATGGATCAAAGTAGAGTATTTAAACAAAATTAGCTTTGTATCTTAAGACACTACAAACTAAATTTGAATGTTTTTCAAATTAGAACTAAGCAATATACTCACAACAACCTCCTTTTATTTTCTTTTTTCATTTAAAAGTCACAGACCATCACATTGTTAGAGGTGTAAAGGAACTAAAATTTTTATTGTAACTTCAAACATTGAATCTCGGAAAAATTATTTTTACTAGTGAATGTGTACTTCAATAAAGATTAAACGAACTCAATACAAGTGAATAGATCATTAACTCCAAAATTTATGTTCAATTTCTTATATATAGTCCAAAATCTATCTGATGTGAGTTCAAATAGTAAAGATTACTAAACATAATTGTTCAGAGTTCACAAACTCCAAGTGATTTTCTCAAATACACATAATGATTTAAATCGATGGATTTTTGTAAAGATATGAGTAAATTGAAAAACAGTAGGTAAATATTCAACTTTAATTTATTTTCATTACACTTTTTCTTTTAAAAAATTATTCATTTGAACTTGTTTACCTAATTGAAATGGTTTTCACATATCAAGATTATCATACTTAGTTTAGGAATACCTCGAACAAAACCTGAATCCATAATTTTTCCCCACGTTTGAGAATTGATATGTCTCAATCTTTCATTCCATAAGGATATATCATATCTCGACACTTTAAAACTCATTAGTTCAACTCTCCATACATTATAGTTGTTTAATGATTGTATACGTGAAAGAATACATTTTCTATCAGAGTTCATAACTTTGATATCCTTTTTTGTAAATTTTACTTTGTGATCATTGTCACATAATTAAAAATGCTAATGAAAATAGCAGTTAGGTCGTACATATAATGAACATTGTTTAACATGGGTTATTCAAGAATTTGTAGATCTTATGTTCCAATGATCTTCCATTTGTTTTTATCACCAAACGTAACACTTCCAGCATTTACTTTCTCTGTGAAATTTAAAGAAGTTATTTATTATAAGTAATGTGTCTAGAACATCCACTATCAAATTACCAATTGTTAGATTTATCCTTTTGGGTGAAAATATAAGCAGCATTGCATTGAAGATCACTTTTTCTTATCCAAATTTGTTTTATTTTAAGTTTAGGATACTTATTTAGACCATTTTTAAATTTTTTAAAGTTCATGTATTGCTTATGTCCTAAGATTCTACAGTAATAACATCTCACTTTGTTAGTTTGTGTAGATCAACTTTAACACGAGGTATTCTTCTAACAAATCTATGTAAACTTAGAAATGAGTAACTTGTAGTTGCAATATCTACAATATTTCCACTCGAAAAAACTTCATTTGCGACTTTCCTTTACTTCCAACGTAGTCAATCCCATGATGATTAGTATCTTTCTTTTTCATGGTAAGCAAATGTTCAACATTTCCCGTTTCATTTGTGAGTATCTTTAATTGATTATTTTAAGGGTGTCTAATTTAAGTTACTCAAATAACCCAAACCGTTTAGATTATAGGTTACTCTAAGAATCTATATGGGTTCAAATTTTAGAATCCATTCGGACCAGCTTAGTTCGGTTCGAGTTCAGATAAAACCTGAGGAACCTAAACAACCCAATTTAAAAAAACAAACTAGGTTTTCTTTTCTCTTCTCTCCCCGTGCATTTCTTTCTATTATACTATTCTCTCCCAAGCCATTGAATCTTTTATTTTATTTATTATTATCATCATCCCACATTTCCGTTTTGGTATGGTTTCTTCGCCGGTTATTCTTAGTCTTTTTCTTTCGTTTCGCTTAGCCTATTTCTTTGGTTTCATTTAGTCTTCTCGGGTATGCTTGTTGTGAGTTGTGGCAGTATCCTTCTCTAGTAGTCTTCTTCGTCGTCTTCTTTGGTTTCACTTAGTCTTCTTCATCGTTTTCTCCGATATGCTTCTCTGGTAGTCTTATTCATCGTCTTCTCTGGTTTCTCTTAGTCTTCTTGGTCATCTTATCTGGTATGCTTCAACATTTTCTCTACCGAAAGCTTGTAGAGCTAGCTCTTAGCTATGTTCAATAGTTGTAATATTTATGTAAATTGTCTCCATATATTGCATTTACAAATTACAATTTGTTGAGAGTCTTTGGAATGTCACTGTAAGTATATATCAATGGGAAATGATGAAGTGGTGGATACATCAAATACATTCTCCTGTGCCTTGTGTTAATGGTGCTTTTAAGTTAAGAGCGATCTTTGTTTCTAGTGATAATGTTTGATGATAATTTTGTGTTTATTAATATGTGATTTTATCTTTTTATATCTTAGATGGATATGCGTATGATGGTTGATGATCAATTTCATACTAGCAAAGTTCAATATCACAACAATAGAAGAACATGAGATGTGATTTCATTTTGTTGTGTGACACCTTGAGTAGATATTTTCTAAACTTCTTAAAATATATGAAATAAATTACTTTTTTTTAATTTACATTTCTTAAAATTTTAGGTCGCTTGTGAAAGAGTTCATTTGACCTTTTCCAGAGTAGAAAGATTTTACATTTGAAGATATATGTTATTAGTTTAGTTACTTAGTATTGTATTTTTATTGTTTTTTGTATGTATCTTTGATATTCTTATTATTTTTATGTTAAAACCTAAACTACTCAAACAATCGAACAATTTTAAACTCGGACTATCCGAACAACACTAAAACCGAAACAATAAAAAACTGCAAAAGAACTTGAATAACCCAAACTTACCCAAATATAATCTGAGACATTTCAGGTCCAATACTCTAGACACCAAACAACCCGAACCTAGAGTCCACAACGAATCGACGGGAGAGGCATGTAGTAGATTTCGACATGCTTTTTGTTGGGTTGATTTAGGGTGTGGAAGCGTGTTTTGTCAACCCGAATATGAGATCTAGTCATGTTTAAGGATTGTTTTTTGGGTTTCAACGACGAACAGATTTCGAAACGATTTCGTAATACCTTTTGCGTTGAACGTGTGATTGTCGGATGTGATAGACTTGATAGCACAAGCCCTCTACGTGTATCCACGTCGAGATCAGATCTGCTTTCCAACCGTTGGTGCGAGATTCTGGAAGAACGAAAAACTGTTTTCGTTCTTCGTTTTTTATATGGCTATTAGGGTTTAGATTTTGCTAAATGAAACCTGATAACGAAAACTCGTTCTTCATTTATTAAATAATTATTAACTTTTAATAATTACAACTTAAACCTAGACTATCAAAATATTACAGAAAAGGCATAACACTTTCAATCTCCCACTTGCCTTTATGTAATATTTCAAACAATCAAAATATATGTATCTCCATACACATACTTGCTTGTACATCTGATGTACTAACCCCAAAAGAAAACCAAATACAATTATATTCTTCGGTGCTAACAGAAAAATATAATTGTATTCCACACTGATTGTCTAACAATCACAAGCAGATACCGAGACACTCGTATGTGTGTGACCTCGTAGGTTCATCACTAAACCGATAGCCAATTAGTCTGCACTAATTAACTAATCGAGGTTGGCGTCTAGCAACACTCCCCAACGACCGGATAGCGTGAAGTAACTTTCTTACTCATTTGAGTAATAACCTTACCCAAAAACGAACCAGGATGAAGTTGACATTAGTATTTCCTTCCATCTTTATAGATTCGGATGCATCCTAGGCATGGTCATAACTGTCAGCCTTACGGATCATCAACTATGTCTCATGTCAAACACAACTGAGTGATGAATGAACCTAAGAAACACATTTTTTCATTCATTCAATGTACTCTGACGAGAGATTCGTCCAGTCATTATGATTACTGACAACATAGAGCTCAAACTCTTACCAAGAGTTGACGGATCCCATCTTGATCGGTCACTAACTACGCAAATATCTAATTATTCCTAATATCTATTCAACTAGTACTCTCAGATACTAGGTGTCCAGAATCAAAGAATAAAAGATAAGATGCTAGTTACTATGTTGATCTCAAGTCTAAGGAAAAACTAACTATCTAACTATCTGGAGAAATCTTAATGACAGTTCATTGGTTATTTAACCATTAAGCATTTCTCCCTTTAGGTCAGTTCAGTGATCACATCATCATGTGTATCACCCATATATGTGATTCAGTAAAAGAGATCTACTGATTTCTATCACCATAGAAACTTATCACATATATGTTGTTCTTTACGGATTACTGTAGTCCGAGTAGTGATCCTACGAACAAGAACAATTCAGACTAAATCATACAAAAAACTTGACTCTCTTTATTATGATCTCTATCATAATGTCAAGTTTCAGATTTAATCTTGGACTCTATCATACACTTATGAAAATTCATCAAATGAAAATAATGCCATATATTATTAAAAATGAAATTGATGTCTAATTACAATTCGCTACATGTCTATAAACTAATGTCAGCTAGTCATCTCCCTCAATCCAATCCTCAGCTTATGCTTGTCAAACTTCTTTGACCCAAGCGCCTTCGTGAACGGATCTGCTGCATTTTCCTTTCCATCCACCTTCTGGATTTGCACGTCTCCACGCGTTATGATCTCTCGTATCAGGTGAAACTTTCGCAGAACATGCTTCGATTTATGATGAGACCTTGGTTCCTTTGCCTGAGCAATAGCTCCAGTGTTATCACATAATAAAGGAACGACTTCCTTTAACCAAGGTACAACACCAAGTTCATCTATGAACTTTCTCATCCAAACCGCTTCTTTAGCTGCTTTGCAAGCTGCTATATATTCTGCTTCAGTTACAAAATCGACTATAGTGGCCTGCTTGGAACTCTTCCAACTTACTGCGCCTCCATTCAGACAAAATACATAGCCTGAAATGGATCGACTGTCATCCTTGTCCGTCGAGAAACTCGCATCAGTGAATCCTTCTAACTCCAAGTTAGAACCACCATAAATGTGGAATTGGTCCTTAGTCCTTCGTAAGTACTTAAGGATGTTCTTAACAACCTTCCAGTGTTCCTCACCAGGATCTGCCTGATATCAACTCACTACACTTAGTGCGTAGGCTACGTCAGGCCTAGTACACGTCATGGAGTACATGATGGCTCCCACTGCGCTAGCGTAGGGAAGCCGACTCATGCGTTCTCTTTCTTCCGGGGTCTTAGGAGAATCCTCCCTAGAAATAAAAATTCCAGTGCCTATCGGTAGATAGCCGTTCTTGGAACTTTCCATGTTATATCGTCTCACGATACTGTCAATGTACTGGGATTGTGACATCCAAGCAACCTCTTCTATCTATCCCTATAGATCTTTATTCCCAAAATATAGGCTGCTTCTCCTAGATCCTTCATGGAGAACTGATCAGACAACCATGACTTCGTCTCTTGCAACGCTGGAATGTCACTCCCCATGAGCAAAATGTTATCCACATAAAGCACAAGGAAGACAACCGTGCTCCCACTAAACTTCTTGTACACACAAGGCTCTTCATCGCATCTAACAAAGTTGGACTCTTCAACTGCCTTGTTGAAGCGAATGTTCCAGCTTCGAAAAGCTTGCTTGAGTCCATAAATGGACCTCTGAAGCTTGCATACCATATGACCTTGAGTCGGTGACGTGAAACCCTCAGGTTGAGTCATGAAAACCTCTTCTTGAAGCTCTCTGTTAAGGAAATCTATTTTCACGTCCATTTGCCAAATCTCGTAGTCATAGGATGCCGCTATCGTAAGCATAATCCGAATATATTTGAGCATTGCCACAGGGGAGAATGTTTCTTCATAGTCAATCCCTTCTCGTTGACTATACCCCTTGGCAACCAGACGAGCTTTATAGGTCTCTACCTACCCGTTTGCTCCAATCTTCTTCTTGTAAACCCATTTACAACCGATCGGTCTGGAAGCCTGTGAAGAATCAACCAAAGTCCATACTTTGTTGATCTTCATAGATTCCATCTCGGATTCCATGGCTTTCCACCATTTCTCAGAATCTAGGCCTTGTATAGCTTCTTGTAAAGTTAACGGGTCGTCATCTCTATGACCGACCACGTCCTCTTGCACCATCAGATTAAGTCTGTCAGGTGCACGTCGAGAACGTGTTGACCTTCTCAAGAAAGCCAGTGTAGCAGGTTCAACATGTACTGGGGTATCTTGTTGGACTTGTTCCTGAACAAGTTCTTGAACTTGTTCCTGAACGGGCATTGTCACTTCAACATTTGAAGATGAAGCCTCGGAGCCTAACACTGTATCACCCAGCCAAGAACGCTCATTTGACATCTCATATCCATGAGCTTGTGTTGGTTCGTCGGGTTCTTGAATCTCGTCAAGAACTACGTCCCCACCATGAATTCCTTCCTCAAAGAATTCCTTCTCAAGAAAGGTTACCGTTCTAGCCATAAACACTTTGTGCTCAGACGGGTGATAGAAATAATATCCCATAGTTTTCTTAGGATAACCTATGAACCTACACTGGTCAGACCTAGCATCAAGCTTTTCTGGCTGAAGTCTCTTAACGAAGGCCGAACAACCCCAAACCTTAATATGTTTAAGGTTAGGTTTTCGTCCCTTCCATATCTCATTTGGAGTTTTTGAGACCGCTTTAGTGGGAACCTTATTTAAGATATAAGCAGTTGCTTCTAAAGCATAACCCCACAAGTTTATTGGAAGATCCGTGAACCCCATCATGGATCGAACCATATCTAATAAAGTTCGATTTTTCATTTAGGTCACACCATTATGCTGTGGTGTTCTAGGAGAAGATCACTGAGACAAAATCTCATTTCTCCTTAGATAATCAACAAATTCATGACTAAGATATTCACCGTCCCGATCAGATCTCAACACCTTGATGTTCTTTCTGGTTTGTTTCTCCACTTCACTGCGGAATCTCTTGAACATTTCAAAACATTCGGACTTGTGTTTCATCCAGAACACAAATCCATACCTCGACATATCATCAGTGAACGTGATGAAATATGAATATCCACCCCTGGCCTAAACTCTCATCAGTCCGTATACATCAGTATGTATGAGTCCTGGGAGTTCTGTAGCTCTCTCTCCGGTTCCACTAAACGGAGATTTGGTCATCTTACTAGTGAGATAGGATTTACAAATTGCATAAGATTCATAATCAAAATGGCCCAAAAGACCATCTTTATGCAACATGTTTATCCTCTTCTCACCGATGTGACCAAGTCTACAATGCCAAAGATACGTATGTCTTTGACTATCATCTACCTTTCTCTTATGGCTCGAAACATGCATGTTAATTGGTTCAATGTTAACATCAAGTAAGACATAAATCCCTTGTTGTAAATAACCATTCACATATGCATCATCACCATGATAAACAGAGCAAATGTTATTACTAAAGACTGTTCGAAATCCACGTCTATCAAGCATAGAAATAGAAATAACGTTTGAAAAAAATTTAGGAACGTAGTAACAGTTTTCTAACAATAAATTCTTGCCCGTAGGCATTACAAGAGAAATCGATCCTACAACTAGAGCAGCAACACTTGCGTCATTTCCAACCTTCAGATTGAATTCTCCCTTCCTGAACCTCCTACTGATCCTTAGTCTCTACAACATATTGCAGACATTAACACTGCTACCGGTATTCAATACCCATCTAGATGGATCAATAGTAGTTAAGGAAATCATGAAAATATTTTCCATTAGAATCTTACCCGACTTCTTGCCCTTCAGAGACTGCAGGTATTCCATGCAGTTCCTCTTCCAATGATCTTTCTTCTGCAGAAGAAACACTCAACATCTGATTGGTTGGCCTTGGTGGCGCCACCCTTTGTCCTGGTCACACCAGTCTTAGGCGCGTTCTGTCTAGTTCTGGGCCTCTTCTTGCCCTTCCTCTTCTGATTAGAGGACTGCCCAACCATCAGCACAGATCCCGATACCATCTTCCCAATGGACATCTATTTCTCATACTTAGTGAACATGTTATGCATCTCATCCAACTCAACGTCCAACTTGTTCATGTTGTAGTTGACCACGAACGGTGAGAAGGACTCCGGAAGTGAGTACAAGATCATCTCCTAATGCATCTCCTTGCAGAAGGTAGTCAGGTCGTTCCTATCGATATAGTTGAGTTCATCCTTCAGCTCATGGTCGGATAACAATTTAGTTCATGTCCCCCGGGTTGTCCAGGCGTTTACAAAAACTAATTGATCCCTCCCACTAGACATCTGATGTCATAGACGTACGAATCGAATTCTTGAACTACATGCCTCCTAGTAGTCAGATCGTACTATGTAAACGAGAACCTATTTAAACGTCTACGATGAAGGAAAAGCCTAACGATAAACAATTTATCGTTTAATAACTCAATTATTAATTTTTAAATTAAAATTCTTTAATTTCATTTTTTAATTAATTTTTTTTAAAAAAATTTAATGTTAGGGTTAGAGTTAGGGTTAGGGTGAAATAACCCTAACCGTCGCCGCCCCCCTTGTCTTCGTCCGCTCCGGGCTGGAAGAACCGCCGACGAACCCCCACTCGTCTGACAGCAAATCGCCGGCTCGGGGCGTGGAGGAAGAATGCCCGATCGAGAATAGGGAACGATCGCCGCTCGGGCATGGGGGAAGAATAGCCCGCTCGGGCTCACCAGACAAGCACAAACTAGGGTTACCTTAACCCCTCGTGCCGCCTCCTCGCTTGTCGCTCGCCTGGGCACCTTCGGACCGCCCGCTCGGGTGAAGGAGCGGTTCGTTTAGGGTTTCTGAAACCCTTCCTTCGCTGTTCTGCCTCTCCCTCGATGCTCGTCGCGGTTTGTCCCCTTTCGTGGATTCATCGACCGACGCGCCCGTCGCTCGCGCCAGGTAGTGCCGCACCACCCGTGTGCCTAAGACCGGCGTCGAACGCGCAGCCGGCTAGGGTTACACCTGTGCGCTGTTCTGGCGGTGGTTTTTGAGTGTGCGCGTCTATACGTTTATACGATCTGATTTTTCATAAAAAATCCAAAAACTAATCCTAAACAGACGACCAGACGCTCTGGTACCACTGTTGGGTTGATTTGGGGTGCGGAAGCGTGTTTTGTCAACCCGAATATGAGACCTAATCATGTTTAAGGATTGTTTTTCGGGTTTCAACGACAAACAGATTTAGAAACGACTTCGTAATACCTTTTGCGTTGAACGTGTGATTGTCAGATGTGATAGACTTGATAGCATAAACCCTCTACGCGTATCCACGCCGAGATCGGATCTGCTTTCCAATCATTGGTGCAGGATTCGGGAAGAACGAAAAACTGTTTTCGTTCTTCATTTTCTTTTGACGGCTATTAGGGTTTAGATTTTGCTAAATGAAATCTGATAACGAAAACTCGTTTTTCGTTTATTAAATAATTATTAACTTTTAATAATTACAACTTAACCCTAAACTATCAAAATATTACAGAAAATACATAACACTTTCACTTTTATCTCGTTTCGTGCTCTTTTGTAGTCCATGACTATTGTTTTATGTTTTCCTTCCATTGTTTTTGCAGAACCTTAATTTATTCACCATAAAGGTTTTTATTTATTATGAAATATATGAGTCATGTCTTAAGTATTTATTTTATTCGTGAAATATATGTCATAATATATGAACATCTCTTGAAAGTGATCTTGAAGATGACGAATATATCTCGGAACGAGGGTGTTACACACTCATTCTCTTTCTCCGTTATAATATTTTTATTTCTATTTGTGTTTGCTTTTCTTGCTCATTGTTATTTATGTGGTCACACTCTTCCTTGGATACATAAATACGAAAAATATGCAATAATTCAGCATTTATGGTGGCCTGGTGTACGCAATATACAACTTTGTATAGGTAGGGAAGTCGTGACTATTACCAGACCGAGTCAAACTCGGCAGGTAGGCAAGGCCTAAACAACATAACTAGACCGAGTCAAACTCGGCAGGTGGGCAAGGCCTAGACCAAAGAAGATAGCTCGTAAATCAACGATATTAAAATCCTAAAGGGTCAATCAGATGTAATGTAACAAGAAAAGTAGAGCATGATAAAAGACATTTATACCCTTTTTGGGTCTATATAAGAATATTAGGTCACCAAGAAAGGTCCTACAAGAGGATACGTATGACAGCAAGTCCAACCGCGGATATGGAGACAAGAGTACCTATGCAGTATTTGATGACGTCATACTTTGCAGCTTCCAATTGAGCTCTCAATCCATGAATTTCCTGCAGGATGAACAGATTTGGTGATTTTCCTTTGCAAGAATCAGATATGGATTCGTTGAGAACGGTTTGGATCCAGTTCATGGCCTATTTGGTGGGACCCTCACGGACAGAAAAAATATTGCAGTCAGTTTGATAATAATCGATAGGAGTGTAAAACGAGATGGCTCAACTCAGTTCGGTTCAGCTCGCCAAAAAACGAACCGATTCAGCTCGTTTCGTTTTTAAACGAGTTGGAAAATCCCAACTCAGCTCAACTCGCCTCTAGCTCGCCAAAATACGAGCAGGCTCGCGAGCCAGACTTTTTAATTATTTTGAAGTAGTTGTAATATCATATATGATAAACATCATTAAACAAACCAAATAAAATATCGAAAATATGAAAACATTAATTCAAACATAAAGTTATAAAATATCATTGTACTAAATAAAAAAAACAACACTCTCGAATAAAAAGGTATCAAATATCATTGTACTAAATTTGACCGCTCGTAACTTTTCTTTATTTTGTTATTAAAATATATCAATGATTAGAAAAAGGAAAATAAATACATTATAATAGATATGTTTAAGCATTATATTATTTTTTATTAAATGCAATATTATATATGATATACAAAAAAGGAAAATATGTGATTTTGTACATGATCTTTTTTAGCTCACGAGCTGGCTCCTCTAAGCTCGGACTCGTTTTCAGCTCAGCTCACCAGCTCGTTTTCTAAACGAACTAAAAAATACCCAGCGCTCGCTTAAATAATAATAGGGTGACATTGCTTTTTTGGTCCGAACCAAGGAATCCCTTATATATGATGCAAAATGGACTCGTTCTATCGATGATCAAAGATTTATCTATGAAAAATATGAATCTCAGTTTGAAGAAGGGGATGGAGAAGGAGTCCTCGACCCGCAACAGATAGAGGAGAATTTATTCAATCACATAGTTTGGGCTCCTAGAATATGACGCCCTTGGGGCTTTCTATTTGATTGTATCGAAAGGTCTAATGAATTGGGTTTTTTTTTTTCGTAAGGAAATGAGTAAGTAGACATACTTACCCGATCCAACTTATTCGTGAGGTTTGTCGTTTCTGCATTCTGATTAGCGAGTTCTTCCCGTATTGAGCTGGAATTGGAAAGTGAGGATTTATTGGATCAGATAGAGAGCTAATTGGAATCCGAGAGCTAATTAGGTTTAAATTTTCTTACTTTCTTTCAAGATTCCAATTCAAGCGTTGCCCGGCAGTAACTTTATCGATTTCGTATCTGTTTCAAATGACAAATCTTAATTTGAGAATGGTCAGAGCATATAAGAAAACAATGGCAATTTTAAAACAATAAAACCAGTCACGGACCTTAGTTCACTTCGCATTTTCTCTATATCGCCCCGTAATTTTTCCGTCTCACGTTGTAGAATAGAAAAATGATGCTCCTGCAAATTCATTCATAAGTTTGTAAAAAACGTCGAACAATCATCTAAAAAGTATTATTTAGAAGACGAACATGTTGAAATACAATTGGAGAAGCAAAGGCGTGTGATCTACTCCAAGCCCTTTAAAGCTTTCACAACGAACGTGTTGAAATAATAAAAGTTATTCGATAATCGATTCAAAACCTGAATCTACAAAATACGAGAAATCCAAATGCTTTCTTCAAGCTAAATTGAATTGGAAGTTGTGACAATGAGAACAAACAAGAAGCAATGCATAACAAAATCAAAGAAGAGTTTCAGAAATGGTATGAACATTATGAAAGAAATATGTCTTTTTTTTTGCGAAAATAAGCCCTTTCGTAATCTATCAATAACAGAATCTAAATCCTCAAGATGTTAATTCTTTCTCGAACAAAAAAGTAGTAAGAAGAAATCTTTCTTCATTTTTTCCTCAAATAAGCAAGGAAAATCAACTCATGCCAATAATCAGAAATGAATTGTGTGATCAGATACAATTGGTAAAAAAAAAAATTCCTTTGTTTTGATTCCCAAACAACAATATTACACAACACAAATAGGACGAACTCGATAATAACATCCTTAAGTTTCGAAATGAAAATACTAAGCAGAACCAACTTTAAGGTTAGAGGGTCCTACAAAACATAGTTCTAACATATAATACTAAATTGCAGCAGGTGGGAATTACCTGAGAACTTTTTACTTCAGATTTGAATTTCGAAAGATTCGATTCTTGAATCATCTCAATCTGCAGAGCCATGAATGAAAAGAAGAAACCAGTTGCATTTCCGACAAGATCTCAGGTCAAAGGTAATATCATCAAACACATTGAGTGCAAAAATCTATAAGACCAGTCAACAGTACCTTCTGCATTTCTGCTTTTGAAACAAAAGAATGAGAAACATTCTCCAAACTATCATTCAAAACCTCTGTAATGGCGGATGTTATTGCTTCGGCTTGTTTAGATGGAACACCTTTATCTTCAAGACCTCTCACCTTCACACAAAGACAACCATTAGATTCATTTCTTTGCCCCCTTTTGAACTCCACATACTTATGAATAAACCCTAAAACCCTAATATACAGAGGAGGTACTAAGCATTCGATTTTGAAAGTGAAAAAAAATTTACCAGAGCCAACGTATCGACCAAAAACGCACGCTTGGCGTTGGATTTAACGAGCTCCGAAATGAATCGACGATCAATCAGACAAGGAGATTTGGTGAAGGAAACTGCAGATTCAGCCCCAAAAAGGGTCAAGCGCTTGGACATAGCCATAAACCCAGAAGGGGAAAATTGTTTCTTTGGATTCAAAATCGAAGACGCAGAACGAATTGCCAGAGAGAAAAGATGTTTATAAGCAGGCGATGGAGGAGTCGAATGGTGTTTTTCCGATCATATTACGGCGGTTTTCACCGGAGGAAGAATCTGAGAATCGAAGGAATTGGGTTTTTCTAAAATGGGACTAATGGTTTTTATCATATAATATATATATGTATATGTATATGTATGTATGATTATATGAGTCCCTGAACTAAACCCCTCGAAGAAGGTTTAGTTGATCGAAGACTTTGCTGAACTAAAAGACCTCCTACAATGTCACTAACTTTTGTATCCAAAAATACCCTTTCCGTGGAACTGTTTATACTTACATCCATTCTATAAAACAACATAAAAATTACGTGGGCGGAATATCAGAAATATCCTTATAGAACTAAACCATTTCAAAAATACCCTTCCCCAAAATAATTATTAAATCCGAAAAATAAAAACTGAAGAAAAGATAAATTTGCCCTTAATGTTTGAACGTGGAAAAATGGAAGTTCGGCAGTTTTTCGACGTGAAAAACTGCCGAAAACGAGAAAGCCGAACAGTTTTTGGCCGTGAAACCTGTTTAAAAGTTGATAGCAAGAAAGAAATAAGTGATTTCGAACTTGAGAGGGAACGATTTGAAGTTGGCGAGAAGGAAAATGGCTAGAATCAGCAGCATCACTGGCGAAGAGAGCACGAGTCAATCTTCAATGGCGTCAATAAGTGTAAGTAGTTCGATTTCTAGGGTTTTGCAAGCTTTCGAGTCACAAAATGGTTTATTGATTTGAAATGGGTGAGTGTCAGTGTTAGTGAGTCGGTTAGGTCGCAAGGGTCGCAGGAGTTGCATGAACATCTTCGACTCCGTGAGTCGGTTGAGTAGCAAGGGTCGCAGTAGTTTCATGACCATCTTGGACTCAGTTTATTGATTTGAAACGGGTGAGTGTCAGTCTCAGTGAGTCGGTTAGGTCGCAATGGTCGTTTGAGGGGCGTGGTTGAGTGTCACGGAGTGTCTGAGGGTCGTTTGAGTCGCATGGGTCGCACGCGTCGGTTGAGGGTCGCACGGGTCGGATGCGTCGCATGGGTCGGTTGAGTCGCATGGGTCGCTTAGGTCGGTAGAAGTATAATGTATTCGGAATTGGTCATTTTGCAAGTGGTGCCAAAGCCGAGATTTATGTATGAATTCAAGCAGATGGACAGAATTCCAAAGATCACCACGAAGTGTTATCCTCACGAGACAATAAGGATGCTGAGAGGAATCTTAAATGATCAGGAGTTGCATTACTTCGAGAACGAGTCACAATTTAGGCATTTATTTCACTTACAATGTGACTCCACATTGACGAAGGTTCAAATGTCTGTACTACTAAATCACTATGTCATTATACGGGACAATACAGAGTTGTGGTTCGTCATAAACGGCATTCCCATCCGGTACTCTATAGTGGAGCACGCACTAATTTCCGGATTGAAATGCGGACCATATCCCATAGGATGGGAGTCCAGTTGATGACTTTGAATTTTGTGAAGGCTTTCCATGGGGTCGGTACACATTCGAGATGATTGTTGATACTTGCCGCAAGCACGTTAGCGGGGAATCACCGAAACCAAAATGGTATTGTGGCGGTTTCATGATCCCACTAATGGTAAGTTGTATATATTATTCGAATAACTTGAATGTTTTCGTACTTTTTGCATTCTTATCATTTTGTTTTAATGTTTCAGTTACTTCCATTTGAAACCATCCTTAGTTTGTGCGGAAATGGATGGTATGTTGAGGTTGTGGATGCACATTGATCCTGCCCAAGAATGTGCAAGAAGATGGTTAAATCCAATTTTAACCCGAAGTATGTAGATGTGATAAGGCAGATTGGAGATTCTAAGGTAACAATTACACAGGGTTCACAAGGGAAACAAGGGTCACAGAGGGTAATAATGGTTATGTTTTATTTTTCAGGATATTCTAAGTATTCTTCGTGCTGAACACGAAGAGGAAGCTTTACTGTCTTGTCTGGAGGATTACGAGGGATGCGAAGATCCCGATGTTCAGATATGGATGAAACATCTTCGTAGAAATCCGAAGGGTATTTGTTGGGAGGATATCCGTGAGCAAGAACTGCTGACACGAAAAGCAGCTCTTGGTGATCAAAAAAAGAGAAGGAAAAAGGGACTAAGAGGAAGGACTGCGTGAGTGATGCTGATGCTGATTCTGATGCTGATGCTGCAGTCCCTCTGACACTGGAGAAGAAATTAATAGGGGAAATAAAGAAGTCGG
>CM071874.1:33065509-33086374 GCA_036759665.1 Gynandropsis gynandra
GGGTCGCAGGGGTCCAAGGGTCGTAGAGGAACAAGGGTCGCAGAGGGACAAGGGTCGCAGGGTCAAACTGGGTCGCTGGGTCGAACTGGGTCGTAAGGTCGCAGGGGTATTTTGGGAATATCAACATTTATACGGCTACTTTTGAAGTTAAAAATTTTTTCTTTTTCGGAAAGGGTATTTTTGAAGTGTTTTAGCCCTACGAGGGTATTTTTGAAGTTATCCCCATTCAATGTACTTAAATTCTTTTATAGTCTTTCTAAAATCAAAGAAATTCATTGTTAAAATTAAAAATATTTAAGGTTTTAATCTTAGTTTTTCTTAAAAAAAATGAATTTCATACTCATTCCAGCTTGTACAAGGCCATCGCATCCCATGTTCGGATTTGAAGATAAATTTCCTAACCAACTAGTTATTCATCGCACTAGAAAAAATCTTATCCGATGCGCGAAATGTTAAAAATTTGTAAATATATAATTAAAATTAATTTATTATAGATAAATTATATAGTAGAGTTATCAAAATATTTTGGTTTATGATATTGTGTATATATCATTTTATCAAATAATAGGTAATAAATTCTAATTAAAAAATTAGAATGCGATAATATGAAATTGATTTAGTTTAATAAGATTAAGTGGAAATTATATTTTTAAATAATCTTTTAATAACATAAGATAATTAAAAAAATGAAACTAATAAAATATTTTTGCCTAAAATATAATTAATTGTTATAATATTTCTTTTATATCTTAAAATAATACGAAGAAACAAAATAACTGAATCATAGTTAGAGTGAGACAAAATGAAAAATTATAACATATATAATATATTATTGTACAGTGATACACAATACTTGGTGTTTATCGGTTAGAATTTTAATTTAACTTTGCAATCTTTATTTTTTTTCCAACTTGTTTTTCAACATTTTTCTACATTTCTTTTTGTTATTTATATTTATTTTACAATGTAAAATATAATAAAAAATGAAATCAAAACTCCATCATGTTTCTTGTTTAAGTAATGACAAAGAAATTCCAAAGGATTCATCATGAGCAAATCAACTGTTGCCTCTTCTACCGAAGACACACCTCATTAGCATAATTAATTAGTACAAATTTATAATTCACTCAACTTCCACTATTCTTTATAGTGAAGATCTTCAATTAACCAAATTTGGAAATTGATGATCGAAGTGAAGTTATCCTCGCATGCTCAGAGATTGGAAATTTATAGTTTACTCACCTTCGCGCATAGTGTCATCGTTATATTTAGACTTTGTAAATTGATGAGCGGAAACATTAGCATAATTATTTATTAATTTATTTGTAAAAAAATACAGAGTGTAAGTGCGTGAAAATATAGCGATGCGTGGATAGTTATATTATTTGTCACATATTAGATTTAAAGTTTATCGATTTGACGATATATTATGAATATCATCTTGTAAGGAATCAAATAATAGTAAATAATTATTACAAAATATAATACGAAAATGCTGTATGCAATCAATAGAACTAATAGATTCAATCTAATATAGTGGTCTGCTTTTTTCTCTTTTTCTTGATCTTTTTAGAAGACATTCAATTGGATTTTTTCAAACGAACGCTTCGATGATCATTTTAAATTCTAGAAATGAAATTGGTATTTTTATAGTAGATTTCAAATATAATAATGGTTATAGAAATATTGCATACAAATATATTTAATAATGTTAAAGATTTATTGTGATATATGCTCAATTTAATTCCTTTTTAACTTTTATATTTAAGTATTTTAATTAGTTTCCTATGGTGATATAATTCTTATTTTAAACTTTAAAATGTAGATATATTATATATTGAATTTTGGAATACTTGTAAAAAAAATAAGGTAGAATAAACAATTAAGGATGTTATAATTATATATACGAGAAGCGAGAAGCTCCGAGAGCTCACCAAAATCATACACTTTTAATATATAGATTTAGAGCGTTGATTAGTAGGATACATTCGAGTTAAATCAAAGGGGAAAGAAAAAAATTGCCCCTACCCCTAAAAAGGATAAACAAAATTAATAAAAAAGGAATTGGGGGAGAAGAACACGTAATCACGCGGTAAGTGTGGATTCCTCTCCTTATTCTCCACGCTACTTTTATCCGAAATCCATTTTTTCTCTAGAATCATCCAAAATTTCCCTTACTTGTCTCCGCCATGGCAATCGTCTCGGCTTTCTCATCTCATGCTTGGCCAAACCCTAATTTTGAGTCTTAACCCTAATTCAACCACCGCCTCGGACTCCGCTCCTCCTTTTCTTCCACCGCAAGATCCCGACGACTCCACCGGCTCTCTTGATTCTTTCTCTTCAATGTCTCTCCAGGACGATGAGCTTAGTTGCAATTCTAACAGGCAACTCTATCTCAACAGGGACCTCAACGTTCACACACCTCTCTCTCCGCCACAGCATCTGACTCCGAATTTACCGGCAACACCTCCCCTTTCCATGCTCTACCTCTCCTTCAATCAGGATCATGCTTGCTTTGCTGCCGGCACCGATCGTGGGTTCCAGATCTATAACTGCGATCTACGCTCTCCATTCCGTAAGCATTTCTTAAGGATTCCAATGTAAAGATCCGTCAAACCCTAAACCCAGAACCTAATTCTATACCATAAAAGGATCAGAAAATTCCACCACTCTAGCAACAAATCATTTACCTTATACGGCGATCGCGAAACTTTCCTCGGTTTCTTGACCGAGCTATAGCTAACACCATGCGCCTCATTGGAACAAAAGGCGAGAACGATTTCACAAACCGATGTGTCTTCGTCTTATACCTGAAAATATTTGGAGACGTAGAGATCCAACAATATCCCTCTTCTCCGGTGTGTTCGGTCCGAATAGCGCTACCCGTAAGAGACTCGCGTAAGAACCAGACCCATCTTCCTTCCCGTCCTTGTTCGGCGACGGAGCGAGATCGAGAAGCTGGAAATTGGAATTAGATCTACTAAGGGTGCAGTGTAATGATTGGCTTTGATTAGACGATTGATACGGGTCTCGAGCGAGACTGTCGGTTGGGTCATCGACACCGGGAGATTCTGCTGAGACGAAGACGTCGTGGTCTGATTGCTCGTGGAATGATCTTCCATGGGTCGCAAGTATTCCAAATCTCCTGGAGAAGTTTTAACAATGGCGATTCGAATCGATAATCCTTTGATTGTCTCTCTTAAACCCTGAGTGGAAAAAACCGAAGGATACATGAGGTTGGGAAAGGAACCGTCGTTGCAATGGTGATTTAAAAAAAAGGAAGGCTTACGTGGACGCACGAGAAGCTCTGAGAGCTCACCAAAATCATACACTTTTAATATATAGATTTATAGCCCGAGGTAGGTTTGGATGCGCTAGAGCTTGAGTGTTAGGTTGTGGTTAATGATCTCCATATTTTGATGGTGGAACATGTGCAAGGAAGACAACTAGTGCTCCAATGTTGAAAGACGTAGTATATCTCTGAGAAGAAGATGGAGCGTCATCCCATGACCATGGAACCAAATTCGAGTAAAACCAACAAAATCAAGATATTTCATTGGTAATATCTTAGTTGAATTTATGGTCAATAGTGGCTGAAAGTTCATGACCATTGGGATATTTGACCTGAAAAATTATCTCGGGTCAGATTAGGGATGGTTAATCCGGGTTTCGATCCGGGTTCCTCGGGTTTCGATCCGAATTTTCAGGTTCTTCGGGTTTACTAAAATTGGAACCGAATTGAACCCAAATGTTTTTCGATATGGGTTATTCGGGTTTCGATTCGGGTTCCGGTTATTCGGGTTCTGAAGCAGTGAATCCGAAATAATTCAAATTAAATTCGGGTGTATCTATGAGTTTTTTGGGTTTTTCGGGTTATTCGGGTTATTGGGGTTGTTTGGGTTTTGGATGAGTTTTTCGGGTTCTAACAAAAAAAACAACGATAACATACAAAAAAAAATACATATGTAACTCATAAAAATGAACTTCGCTAATACCAAAATGAAATGAATTTCGAAAATATCAAAATGAAAATAAATCCAAAAACGCCAAAATGAAATGAACTCCGGAATTGTCAAGTTGTTGTCGCGCAACAAAATGAAATCACATCTCATTCTCCTCCATTATTTGTGTTCATAAACTGAAAAACAAAGATTAAATCATAAGTTCAATGTTATATAAAAAGATAAAACGAAATAAGAAAAACATACTTTGAGAAAGTGTATCCATGAAAACACGAGTTTGTTGATCCTCTTTTCGTCAGGACCCCATTCGTTGCCCGAACTATTGTCCAATATGGAATGGACGCCCTGCAAATTTCACCAGCCGCCATTACTAAACTTGCAGGTTTAGAATAATGCTATTAACGTTACGGATGAAGATATATGTGAGTCAAACTGGAAAACATATCTCTGATCGCTGTTATTTATGAAGAGCACACCTTTCATTCTGTACAAATCATCGCCTCTTTCCTCAATCAGTCTTTCCAGTCAATCTTCAACCTATGTTAAAATGTTGAAGATGTATTAATCTAACAAGTTAAGATTTGGAATAACTTCTCCAATATAACTTTATGAATCAATATGTTGCTCACAGAATCACAGATAAGTCAAACAAGAAAAGAAGCTTACCTCATCCATATTAAGGCTCCTTCGGAGACAATGCTGACACTTGTGACAGCAGAGTCATGAACATGGTCATGTTTATGCCCTTTGTGTTTTCCTATATCATCATGTCCTAATGGATGAGAAAGGCGAAGACATCAATGTGCTTCCAAAAATAGTAGACCAGACATGTTCTGTCGACTAGGTTGTCGATAAAATGTTTTGGCAAAGCTAGGGAAGACAAATCTTGATGTAAACCATAATCACTGTGATAATGCAATATGCTTAGGATTACATGGGTAATGCTCCAATTTTATGCTTAAGCGTTCAACCTCATTAAAACTAAACGAGAGGTAAATGTAAACGAGCTAATGTAAGAAGGATGAGAAGAGATGCTACCATGATCGCATTCATGATCATGATGATCATGATCCTCTCCACAACTTGAGCCATCTGCACTGACTTCTGAATTAATTCTGAAAATATAAGGTATTGCAAGAAACTAGAAAAGGCTGAGTCATTAGAATACATGTTTAACATATGAATATAATTTTTAGATATGTTAACAAGGAGTTGTATAATGGATCATAATAGAAAAGGCAATGAGAGGAAATAACTACAGGATAAGACGAAAGGAAATGAATCTTACCAGAACTCTCGTCGAAGAAAGGATACGACAGAAGAAAGGATATGAAAAAGAGCTTTTGGCGGGATGAGGGAGACGAGAATGGAGGGTCTTGGTCGGGCGGTAGGAAAAGGGAGAAGCGATGGGATGAGGCTCGATCGGTCGACGGGATGAGAGAGAAGCGGCAGGATGAGGGGAGAAGAGTGGAGAGGCTTTGGTCGGGCGAAAGAATGAGGTGAGGGAGAAGAGAATGGAGGGAGAGTGTGTGTAGCGGCACCAGAAAACACTAAACAAAAAATAAAACCCTATTTTAATTCGGGTTGTTCAGATTTCTCGAGTTTAACCCGAACCCGGATCGGACCGACCCAAACCCGAACGGTTCTAAGATTTGGACCCATATGAGTTTTTAGGATAACCCGCTTTGTAAATGATTCGGTTTTTCAGGTCGATCCGGGTAACTCGGATTGGCCACCCCTAGGTCAGATAGTGAAAATTATGATTGGATACACGCATGAATTAGATTTAGGGAAAACAATCTACTCCCCCTCGAGAATATTGCTTTAGTCTTATTTCCCTTTGACTTTGACCCCTATCCAATTTTCCCATCGACTTTTAGTTCTCATCCGATTCCCCATTCAATTATCAATAATCTACCTAAAACCCGTTAACTATCCTTTAACTGACACGATTTTGGCCCAATTTGACTCAAATTTGACCCAATTTTGATCTCAATTTTGATCTGATTTTCACTTAATTTTACATGATTAAATTTTTAAATGTTAAATTTTAGAAAATTAGATGTGAATTTACTACACGCAAAGAAAATAGTTTTAAATTTTTGGATAATTACATCAAAATCAAGTTAATTATTCGATTTAATTGATTTTGAATAAAAATTGAGTACGGTTTTGTTAATTTTATCAAAATATAATCAAAATTCAATACGGTTTTATTAATTGTACATAAAAAATCGAGTTAATTGTAACTAATTTGATCTTGAACTAACTCAACAAAAAATATTTTTTATGTTCTTATTAGATGGATGAAATGGACAAAATATTAGAGTTAATCATGTTGTATTTATATTTTTTGTACGTTTGTTTTTTTCATTTGTTACGTAGACAAACCACATGTTGCATGTTGGACCAAGTCATGGCAAAGTACGAGTGTTTTAAATAACTATATATAAATGTTTATAACCACTAGAATATCCTTCCGTTGTAGTCTAGTTGGTTAGGATACTTGGCTCTCACCCGAGAGACCCGGGTTCAAGTCCCGGCAACGGAATTTTTGTTTTATATTATTTTATATTTTTTTACTGTTCTTTTAATTTTAAATTTTTTTTACGAGGTCAATGATTATGATGAGAGAGATTCATGTGTGGCTTACATAACAAAATCAGATGATCAATTTTTTCTTGCTTATTATATATATATAGGCTACGCCAGAAGGTCGTTCTTCAAACGATCACCATAGATAACACAGTAGTACGCCTGCTTTACTCATATGCCGTCTAATATTAAAGTAGATTCTGATTCAAAAGCATGAAGATGCCTCTCAACTGACTATTAGAGATATAGTTTCAGAAGAACAATTATGTTTCTAGTAATATTTAATATTAATATATATATATATATATATAATTACAGATGTGCTATGCATAAAATAGTATATCAAATAAATGATATTATGAATTGTTTTACGAAAGAGTGAAATAACAAATTGTTTTACGGAGAATAAAATTTGACAAATTTGAGCCCTTAAAATTAAGTTAAATTCAATCAACTTTATATTTTATTTTTGACAAGGCTCATAATTAAAATATGACGAGATAAATGTAATCTAATCTACTTATTTACTTAAATCTTATCCTACTTTGGTTAGTTGTTAGGGATATAATTTTCAGACATATTTTATTAAGTCTCTAAATTTCAAACAAATTTTTGATATGTTTCTAAATCCGGACGAATTTTAATATATTTCTAAATTTCGTATGGATTTTAATATATCTTAAATTTTGAACGAATTAGGGACAAATATTAGTCAATCTTTAATTATATACCAAATTTTAGTTAGCTTCTAAATTTAGGAACAAATTAAAGACAACATTTGTTATCAATCCTAATATGTCCTTGCATTATATTTAGGGTATAACTTGAAATTGTTCTTAAATTTAGAAAATAATTAAAGATAAAGTTATAATAAAAGTGATTCTACACCCGGTCGTTGATGAAACCCTTTTGCAACCAGGCGAGCTTTGTAACGATCAATGGAACCATCAGGTTTCCGCTTGATACGGAAGACCCATTTGCACCTGACAATATTTCTTGTTTCTAGAGATACCAATTCTCAAGTCTCGTTCACAGCAACGCATTAAATTCATCACTCATGGCTTGTCTCCATTTGGTATCTGTAGGGCTTGTGTCACCGTCGTAGGTTCGCTTTCATCCATAGCACCTGTACACATATTAGTAAACTTAGGATTAGGCTTAGTAATGTTGTCCTTTCCCCGCGTGACCATAGGGTGAGCATTGTGAGTGGCTGATGTAGGCAGATCAGAACGGCGCATCACATCTGTGCCAGACAGCACCTCCTTCGGATGAGCAGCTAAGGTAGCAGAGTCATCGGATTGTTGGCTGTTCGTGTCATGCTCCACATGCGACAGGGAAGAATCCAGTCTCGGGGACCGTGGAGGAGGGGATGGAGAGTGTGACAAGGTAAGTGGTTGGTTGGGAGATAAGGAAGGGCTGTAGGAGGATGACGAAGGAGTTAGGATTTCAAGATTGGTGAGGAATTTAGAGGGACAAGCAAAGGGAAATACGAATTCATGGAAGACAACATGACAAGAGACAAAGACTCGAACCTTTGAAAAATCAAGACATAGGTATGCACTTTGGGAATTAGAGTACCCAAGAAAGACACAAGGAGTGGATCGAGGATCTAGTTTGTGAGAAGCATAGGGACGTAGCCAAGGGTAGCATAAACAACCAAAGACTTAGAGTTTGTGTAGGTTTGGTGGCGTTTGAAAGAGTTTTTTCGAAGGGTGATGCATAAGAAAGTAGAGGAGTTGGCATTCGGTTGATTAAATACACCGCAACCGTGAATGCATAGGACCAGTAGGATAAAGGTAGTGAGGCATGCATAAGGAGAGATAAGCCAGTTTCGATGATATGACGATGTCGGGGTTCGGAAATTCCATTATGCTCGGGAGTGTGGGGTGGAGTGGTGTGGTGAGATATTCCGTTGGCCGAGAGGAAGGAGGCAAGAGCTATATATTCCCCACCATTATCTGTATAGAGATTGATGATTTTAGCGTTAAACTTGGTTTCAACAAGAGATTTGAAGGCAATGAAAGTTTCCCGAACTTGTGATTTTTGTTTGAGAAGGTAGAGCCAAGAATAACGCGTAAAATGATCCACAAAGAGAACATAATATTTAAAACCATCAATTGAAATCATAGGGGATGACTATAAATCGGAGAAAATGTATTCAAGAGGACTAGAAGAAACAATAGTCGAAGCATGAAACTGGAGTTTGTGACTCTTATTACTAAGACAAGAATTGCATGGAGAAAATAAGGAATCTCGAACCAACGGAAGTTAAAAACTTGGATAAAGTGTGTTTGAGAATGGGTAGTGCGGGATGTCCTAGACGGGAATGCCAAGTGGAAATGGTGGACTTAAGGCTTGAGAAGGCAACGGTTGGTGAAGAAGTGGTTGAAGGAGACGGCCACACGTAAACTCCATCCCTAGTATTTCCTTGAAGAACCGGCGCCCCCGTGATTAGATCCTTCACCTGAAACATATTAGGGAAGAATTCAACAGAAACCCCATTAGATTTGCATAGACGATGAACCGAGACTAAATTCTTGTGCATTGATGGAACACAAAGAACACTATCATGTGTAAGTGAGCGAGTCGGTAAGGAGAGTGAAAAAGAACCCGTATGAGTGATGGGTTACCCTGAGCCATCAGCAATGATTACTTCCTCGCTTCCTTGATATGGGTTGTGAAGCGCCAAGTTATGCAAATCGGATGTTATGTGATGCGAGGCACCACTGTCAAGAAGCCAGCTCGAGGCGTCATAGGAAGGATGTGTAGCAAGATGAGCAGTGGGTGGCCAAGGGCGTGGAGTTGGTGTCCACCGAGCTGGAGGTTGATCCGCGGATGAGCTCGTGGAGATAAGGCGAAATTGGCTGCAACATTTCGCACTGTGCCCCTGAATTCCGCAAGCTTGGCATCGGCCTTTGTATCCTCCTGCATTGCCCCTGTTGTTGTTGCGATTCCAGTGTTGATTAGGTGCTCGTGGTCCATATCTTGGTTTGGCCGCAGCATGATGGGCTGTCACAGATAGAGTAATGGATGACGGAGGAAGGTTCATAGCAAGCTTCGCCTCACGATGGATGAGTTTTTCATGTAACTCTTCAATTGAGATTGCAGTGTCTTTCGCATTGATCACGTCGACCACTGGTTTGTAATCTTCTGGTAGACCGTCGAGGATTGCTTCAAGAACATCCTCATGGTCCATCGGCTTTCCAAGGAGTGACAGTTCATCGGTTTTGGAGGTAATGAATCGGAGACATTCATCAACGGATTGGGATCCTTTGACGATGCGTTTAATCTGATCATGCAGTTGTTTGACGTGGCCACACGAAGCTTTTCCATAGATGTTGGCCAACGTACGCCATGCTTTTCTTACCGAGGTTGCGCGAGCAATGACAGGTTGTAGCGGGAGTGACAGCGCGCCCAACAATGAGCTAAATAGCAGTCTATCTTGGTGTTTCCACGGACTGAAGGCGGGATTGGATTGTTGGATTCCATCCACGTGAATCATGGCTGGCGGCACAATTGAGTATTCGGTGATGAAGCACTCGAGATTGTATCCTTCAAGAAGTAGAAGTGAGCGAACGCTCCAAGTGAGGTAATTTGTCGGTGTAAGTTTTGTAACACTTGACATGTTACAGGAGAAAAGGAGCTTCTACGGCTCGGTTGGATCGAACATGGTGATAGATTCCGTGTTGCGCACGTTTGAAGACTCAGATGTGTTCGACATTGATTTTGAGCAAAAGGGGCTGAAGGACCTGGGTAGCGGCTGAAGCAGGAGACGACCGCCGGAGGCAGAAGAGTGACAGCAGCGGCTGGAGCAGAATTGCTAGGGTTACGTCGTGAGACGATTTTCTTTGCTCTGATACCATATAATAAAAGTGATTCTCATAATTCAAAACAGTACACAAATGACACTATATACAATATGAGATTAAACCTAATTAAACCTAAAATAACTGTAATTACAATTATGTCCTTTATAAAAGTTTATCTTTAAATCATCATATATTTAGAAATATATTTAAATCTCTAAATTTAGGGCATATTATACACAGATTAAAAATTTCATATCTAGTTTGTCTCTAATTAATTTTTTTAGAAATAAAGCCATTTATTGGAGATCTTGATTATCAATTTCTAAGTTTCCCCAACAAAAAATTAATTCCTAGTTGCTATTCTTCACTTAACCCTCTTGGAGCTCTCATGAATGCCTTACTTACTCGATCCTCTTCCAAAACTAAATTTTGTTTTCTGACTGCATTCCAAATTGAACTAGTTTGATGTTGCATGTATGTACATAGTTTTCTAATTTCACGTTTCTCAGACTTAATTGTTACAATCTATCGTTGTAGTGAATATGTCGAGTTTAGATTTGTGTAACGACGTGTTTATTTTCTTTACACTGAAACTTTCCGCAAACAAACCAATAAGATTCGAATTGGTGCTCAAGGTTTTCAACAACGTACAAGACACATTTAAGTCATGGCATGCCTTCATCGAATTTTCCCAATGCAAGATCCTAGTGTCTGCATCCAACGTTGTTCTCATCGAAAACACAACATACATCTTCGACATAAAGAAGGAAGTATAAACCTCCATAATTTTTTTTCTATTTTTAATTTCTAAAACTTTCGGATAAATATTTTTATCTCTAATTCCGAATGGAAAGTTTGTCTGTAATTTCGGATGGATAAGTTTGTCCCCTACTTCCGGACGGAATTAACGAGAATTTCAATCCTTACTTTTGTGGATGGATTCCAAATGAGAATTTCCATCCCTACATTTATACAGAGTCTCGATGGATACAATATGTTTTTAATATGTCTGAAAAAAATGTGTTTTCAAGTGGAGTAGGGACGAATTTTATCGTCCCTATATCTTATTTTTCTAGTAGTGAAGACAATGTTGTATTTGTTACCAGTAGTGGTAGTTTAGGTATAAAAATTTTATAGCTTGCATTGTTGTTTGTAATAAATTTTTCTTTATGATATTATTTTCTAGTAGTGTTATTTGAAGTCGTGTACCATTTTATAATGCTATAATTTGAGTAAGATTTTTATTACATGAATTCCTACTTTAATTCACATTATTAGGAGCTCTAGAATATTTAATTCCACTAAGAAAATTTATGTAATACAATTTTTTTTTCATGACTATTTTGTAATCCATAAAATTATCCGTTCTTAAAAATATTTGAAATCATTGTAATGATTATTCATGTGTTCTTACAAATGATTATTAATGAATAAAATATGATTTGTGGTTTGTGTTAATATTAAATAAAAAGTAATATCTAATTCTAGATGTAAACATTATCCCTAATTTTGGACAAATATGTTTTTACCTCTGGACGAATTCTGACGAGAATTTTTCTCCTTACATTCACACCAGAGTCTAATGAAAAAAATATGCCTCTAATTTGTATGAAAATGCGTTTCCAAATAGAGTAATAATGGATTTTATTATCCCTAAATTTAACTTTTTTAGTAGTGAAAACAATGATGTATTAGGTATAAAATTGTATAGCTTGCATTGTTGTTTGTAATAATTGTTTCTTCAATAATGTTGTTTTCTAGTTGTGTTATATATTGAAGTCCTGCATCATTTTATAATCCTATAATTTGAGAAGAATTTCTTATTACATGAATTTCTACTTTAAATGGCAATGAAATATTACAAATTCTAGAATATTTAATTACATCAAGAATATTAATGTAATATAGTTTGTTGATAATCATTTTCATTCTTAGCGTGCTTTGATCATGTCCGATTTTACTTAGTTTTAAAATGAAACAATAATTCATACATATAATTAATTTATTGTTGCTTGAACAACGTCATGTTTATTTTTTTTCAATGGTTGGTTGTATTTTTCGAAAATCATATTTGAATACAATTGTTTTTTCATCGACAAATTTAGTTCTCATAGAAGTTATCACTGAACCCAAATTGTCTTTGTGTAATATTTCAAAATAATGTTCATCAAGAATTAACCAAAATAATGAGTTTTAGTTTTACGAGTTTCATGAGTATATGCCCAATTTGATACAACATATATATTACAAAACATTGTCTCGAGTCGTTGCGATCACATGTTACATGTGAAATCAAATAATCTAAAACATTTTTCCAATATAGTTTAAGTAACATTAATTTTATGATTAAGGTATCAAATCTGGTAATCTAAGAATTTTTTATGCATTTGTACTAGATGTTGTGAGCTAATTTTGGCGATTCGGTTGACCAAATTTGTTGTGGATATGCGGAATATTATGATGTTAATAGCATAAAAAATATATTTCATTAATATGATGGACATTTCCAAATGCTTTCTTCATAAATAATATCTATATATTTTTTACCTTTGTCTAGAAGATCTAAGCGAGAAATATATCTTTAAATATTGGATAATGTCTACCATTCACAGTTTGTAGATCATCGAACACAATGTTTCCTTTAATTCTTTTAGAAGTATTTGAAAGTAGTATGTTTCACTAGCATTTAGTGATACATGGTGTAAGCGGGTGAGTTCTTAACCTCATTTTTTTGGATTTTTTTTCATATGAATGGATTTGAAAAGTAAATGTGTGTTAATTCCTTTGTTTTTTCATATATTGCACTACATTTAAGTCATTATGTAAACATAATGTCGATCAACTTCATTTTCGAAGCAATACAATTAGTGCATCATTTATTATAAACACAATATTTTTTCTGAATAATGAAATCCTAATAGATCAACAGAGAATGCTTATAAAAATGGATCAAATCTAAAAAGTTGCTAACATGCTTCACAATGTAAAACATATATACAACTAAAGTAATTCATTATTTCATCCATCGTTTATTACTTTGATATTGATGTGATAATGATATACTTATTACAATTCTATTAGATGTTTTATTTAGGTATTTAAAAATATTTAATAGTGTTTGTGTAGTCACATCATTCTACATTTCTATATGTTTTGTATTTTAGAATTAGAAATGCATTATACAGAGGTTGTTTATTTAACCCCATCTTTATCTACATATCTATTTTGTCAATTCTATTATATATTAGGTACCCATCATTAATTATTTAATTAAATTCGTTAAAATTTTGTGGAAATTGTTTTTTGCATACACCTTTCTCCATGCAAGGCAAAAATAGGTTATCTTGTCCAGATGGCCTATGAACCATTATGTCATTAAATGCATCGTATAGTACTCAATTAGAAATTTGTCTGAAGTTTCAGATATAGTCATTTTTCGTCGACAATCATTGCTTGTGATGTTCAATAGTGTATATCGATATATTTGAAAAGAAAACATATGTTAAGATATGTTATAAAATAACCATAAAAATATTAATTTACCAACGATAATCAACTTTTCAAGATTAATTTTGAAAATGCTTTTTAAAATATCAAATAAGTTTGGTGAGGTCAAATTGTTTTCAAAAGTTCTTTTAATTTCAGGCAATTTTGGATATAAGGTAAATTTTAAAGATAAATCTGGATAACCCATATGTTTGCAAAGTATCATGGAATCCTAATAATTTTTCTCCCATGTATATTGAACTGCTAATAAAAGAAGACAATTATATTAATTATAGATCCAAATGTGGTAGGTGAAGGTTTTCCTTTTTGAATAATTGAACATGTATTTGTCTAATTGTTACAACTTAATTCACTCTTATTGTTTCTTGTGTACATAATTTTTTCTCTCTTTCAACAATAAAAAATCTATCTAAAAAACTATTGAAAAAGTCTACCAGAACATAGTTGAGTAGAAGGTTCGTTAGATCTTTTTAAATGATGTGGTTAAAAAAATGATTGCTATGTTTTCTATAATAATATCTCGTGATTAAAGGGCTTCATCAAATCACCAATAAGAGAACACTACTTCTGATGTTTGCGGAAGGTTATACATCTTGTTTTTATTTTTTGTTATGCGATGCAATAATACAAAGTTTTTTTTATTGATTTGGTTATGGATGCAATAATAATAATATAAGAGAACAATATGAATGACTAACATTTGTTTAAAATCATTAATTATTCAAACTCATCACCGCTATGTACCATAGTAATTGAATTAAATTAAATGTAGTGCCAATACCAAGAAATATTAGGTAAAAATACAAATTTATTCTCCAATTTATCTCAAATTGATAGAAAAATACATGAATTTTTTTACATATTAATTCGCAATTTGTCTAATATATCATAACAATATATAAAACTAAGACAATCGATTCTAAATCTATAACTAACTGCTAAAACTGTCAAATATTACCAAATTTATATTTAAGAGATTAATAAAGTAGATTTCATGTAATTGCCAAGTCATATTAAAAATCGATATATCTTTTCTTAAAAGTATCAAATCAAATAAAAAAACATTTAAAAAAACTTAATTGCTTACGTCTACGCCACTCTTCCGCTTTTCTTGGACACTAGATCAACCATAGGTACGACCCAATTTGCTTTAAGATCAGATTATGTTCATTCGTACATACATTATTGTTGCCTCAATTCCATACATGCAAAAAGATGTTTACTTTCCTAGCACTACTTTTGCTTGAGAAAAAAAGAACATCAAAATTAACAAAATCAAGCTGAGAGAGAAAGTGGAAGAGTTAGATAGAGAAGGTGATACAAAACGACTTGTTAAAAATTGATTCATATATTTTATTATTTTTTACAACCACATATATACAAAACGATTCAACATAATAAGAAAAATGGATATACGTAAAATTCGTAATAAGTTAAATGGATATACGTAAATCCCATAATAAGAAAGCTGAATATAACAAATCCTGAAAATTAGATTTTTCCCATAAACATAGATGCTTCTTATAATATCTCCATCCCCTTAAGTTGGCATGTGGAGGTCCACCTAACTTGGCCATGAAAACATCAAATTCCTTTTTTCCGAGACTTTTGTGAAGATGTCAACGAGTTACGTTGTTGTAGAGACATGTCGTATAGTAATGACCCCGTCTTGAACCACATCTCAAACAAAATGGAAATCCATTTAAATTTTGACTAATAATATAATGGTACCATACATTTAAATTTTACATATATGACCCAAAAAATCCTTACAAAGTAAAGAAATGATTACAATAAATACAGAGTTATACGTGTTGAGTGTGAGATAAGTGAAGTAGTCGTTCCCAAAAGAGCATATGTACAACCAAGGCATTGCTGAAGTGAGTTGAGTTCGTATTGAAATCTCAAAACATGATATCCATCCATATCTCCTAAAAATTTTACAGAATAAACATATATGAATTATGAGAATTTTTTTTTGTCTAGACAGAGGATAAGATTGTACATGCGTGCTATTTAGCTGGAGATCCCGAAACTGCAAGAAAACATTATGAAAATAAAATTTGAAAAAAAAAATAAACTTAAAATATTTGGGTTTTGAAAAAAAAAACATTTTTATGTTTTTATTAGATGGATGAAATGGACAAGATATGTATTTAGATTTTTTGTACGTTTGTTTTTTCATTTGTTACGTAGACAAAGTCATGGGAAAGTAGTGTTTCATCCATCTATTTAGTTACATGTTGGACCAAGTCATGGGAAAGTAGTGTTTTGCATATTTCATACCGCTTATAAGTAAATACCATATGCTATATAATGCCTTAAAAGTATTCTTTCGACATTATATTTAATATTGTAGGATGAAAATTTACTAAAAATCCGTTGTAGTCTAGTTGGTTAGGATACTCGGCTCTCACCCGAGAGACCCGGGTTCAAGTCCCGGCAACGGAATTTTTTTATATTATTTTCTCCTTTTTTACTGTTCTTTTAATTTTAAAATTTTTTACGAGGACAATGATTATGATGAGAGAGATTCAACTAATATTTATTTATGATTTAATTAGTTTTTAAAATTGGATTTTACAATTAATTAATTTTTTTAAATGCGAATTTTATCTGATTTGTAATTATTATTGCTTATTTTTAAGGTGGTTACAGAAGTCAAGCTTTTCAAAAAATAATTATTGGATTACAAAAAAATGGTGAAAACCCAAATATTGTCTATATTATAAAATAATCTAAAGTTTACAAAAGTTAAGAAGTTACGAAAACCAAAAGCCAAAACCTTTGTTAAATCTTTATATTCGATGTGTATATGAAGAACAAAAAAATTTGTAAACCAATTCCTTTACTAAGGAAATTAGTAAGCTAGTTAATGTTTGGTTAAATCAAACTTTTTATTTCGTCTAAAGTTATTTTTGCTCTTTTAGATTTAAATGTTAGTTTATTGGAAATCATTTATAAAGCATGTTTATATATATGTATTAGAAGATGAAGAATGGCATATTGATTATCATATGATCCGACCCTTTATAGAAATATTCGCAATTGATGATGTTAATGAGACTTTTATAAATCCTTTATAGAAATATTTAAGATTGATGAGACCTCAAACTACAAAATTTATGAAAGGTTAGTAAAATAAAGTAAGAATTTGATCTGATCCTTTGTAGAAATATTCAAGATTTTCTTGTAAACAAGATTTGGGTTTGGACTTAACAATGAAATAAATAAATGTTGATTTGTGGGTTTGGTAGCCTTTTGAATATTTTTTTGTAAACAACATTTGGGATTGACAATGGTGTTGTGACTTCTTCATTCAGATCCAAGATTCTAAGTCCAAGATTCATGACTAAATATAAGTTCAGGAAGGTTAGTCCAATTTGTTTCAAACTTTGAGTTTTTTAAACGTTATTGCATAACATAATTTAATTGGAAATTACCTCCTTTCCAAAGTGAATATAAGTCTTAACTCATTTGGAGATAAAATAATTCTTGGTATAAAAATCTTGTTACCAACATGGATATTCATAATAATCTCGGCTTCCAATACTCTTGATGCTAGATGCGAGACAACGAATCGTGTTGCATTACAAAGACTTTTTCTTTATATTTTTAACATCATTATTGGGGTACTAACCCTAAAAAATAGCATATTTTGTAAAATCAAGGAACTCAAGAGAGTTTAGCTACTTGACTGGGTAGAAAGAGTGCCATTCTGTGGTAGGGGCATTATCAAGTTCGACTAAATCTCACTCGAAGTACTCTATCACATTACCAAGTAGCTATGTAAATAGAAATTCATTAATCTTATATACATTCTTATTTCTCGGCGTTGGAATTTCCCTTCAATAAGATATTAGCGATTCTGGAAAGATTAATGAAACCTTGGGTATGTCGCGTCCACTAGTGTTTGCAAAGGGCATATTGTGTTTAGAATCATTAATTTCTTATCGATGTGTATTTTTCCACCATCAGTGTACTTATCATACCTTATATTTTGTTTACGCGTCGTGCCATTACCACTACAAAAAAACACGGGCTTTCCAACGGACGGGGCAACGGATCTGTCCGTTGGAAAGCAAAACCAACGGATTGCAACGGATGACGGGATATTGCAACGGGCAAAAATCCGTTACAATTCCGTTACGATTTGCAACGGATTTGTAACGGATACTCTCTATTAGAAAGTCCGTTGGCAGTCCGTCGCAAATTGTAACGGATGGCAACGGAAACCATCCGTCGGTAGTGTCCGTTGGAAGCTCCGTTAGAAATAGTTCCAACGGTCGTCCGTTGCAAGTTTTAACGGATGACCGTTAGAAATCGCAACGGATAGCCGTTGATTTTGTGAATTTCGAGGGCACCGGTTTAAATAATTTCACGTGAACCTGCAACGACGATCCGTTAAAATTTGTAACGGATGTCCGTTGGAATATAAACTATTTAGATCTTACCAAAGAGTGCATCAAACCATCAATAACAAAAACATTTTCGAAAAAATATCGTCGTCTTCAAATCGAAATATATATAGATCAAGGGAGAGGATGTATAGAAGAAAAGATCCTGTAACCGAAGAGATTACGCAAGAATTCTTACACGGATTAGAGCAATTCATGAATTTTGCATCGATGCAGCCTTTGTGTCAAGAACGTGGGACAATGTTATGTCCATGCAAAATATGCAAAAAACATGAAGTATCGAATTCAAAAAATTGTTTGCAAACATCTGTATAAGGTGGGTTTCGTTGAAAATTACGAAATTTGGTTTTTTCACGGCGAAGATTGCGGTGTTAGAGATAGTAAGCAAGATGCACAAGTACAACGAAATGAAGAAGTTATTTATGAAGAATCAACGACCAATCCATATGTGGAAATGGTGTCAGATGCTCTTCCTGGAGTTGTTAATGAACAAACGCATGAAGAGATGCCGAACATCGATGCACGTCGATTCTTCAACCTATTGGATTCGGCGAAACAACCTATATATGAAGGTTGTCGTGAAGGTCAGTCTCGTTTATCTTTATCTTCAAGATTGATGAGTATTAAAACAGACTACAATTTTGCTGAAAATTGCATGGATTCATTTTGTAAAACAATGTGAGAATATTTACCGGAAAATAATCACGCTCCCGAGACATACTATGAAACAAAGAATGTGTTAAAAGACTTGGGAATACCACATGAGAAAATTGATGTTTGTAGAAACAGTTGCATGTTGTTTTGGGGAAATGATAAAGACTTGTTGGAATGCAAGTTTTGCGGTGCAAGCAGATTTCGGCCTAAAAAACCATCTTCACGGAAATACGTACCATACAAGAAAATGTTTTATATGCCTGTAGCAAAAAGGTTGAGAATGTTATATGAATAAAAAAAACCGCTACAGCAATGAGATGGCACGCAGAACACTCCACGACCGAAGGTGTAATGCAATATCCATCGGATGGTCAGGCTTGGAAAGATTTCAATGTAATATTTCCCGAATTTACGCGTGAAACGAGAAATGTTTATCTTTGCCTGTGCACGGATGGTTTTAGTCCCTATGGACAATCGGGAAGTCAATATTCCCTCTGGCCGGTGATTTTGTCTTCTTATAATTTACCTCCCGTGATGTGTTTGAAAAGAGAGGTAATGTTTCTGACGTTGCTTATTCCAGGACCAGAACATCCGAAGAAAAGTTTCGATGTATTTTTGTAGCCCTTAATTCATGAATTACGATAGTTGTGGAACGAAGGAATCCTTGCTTATGACGTCAGTACTAAGCAAAATTTCAGATTGAAAGCGGTCTTGTTGTGGACAATTAGCGATTTTCCTGCGTATGGAATGTTACCAGGATGGAGCACGCACGGAGACCGGTCTCGTTGGGTTGAAGGTTATGCTTTTTATATGTCAGTGGTTTGACCCAACCGTAGGACGTGGAATACGAAAAAACCGTTGGGGAGGAATTGACGTCAACCCGGCACGACAATATGGTAAATATGATCCATTCATCACAATAGATCAAGCAGATCAAGTATGTTACGTGCAATATCCAACAAAATTGAAACGTCGAAGAGAGGACTGGTGTTCCGTAGTAAAGATCAAGCCACGAGGGATCATAAGCTCTGATGATAAAGAAGATCCGTTGCAACCCGATCATCCGCAGCCGATTCGTTTAATTGATACAGATCGCGAGGAGATTCTTGCGAGAAATGACATAGACGGAGAACTCATACGAGATTATGAGCTGAACCAAAAGATGCTGAAGATGAAAACAACGATGAATTCAATGAACAAGCGAAAGAAGACTCGCCCATCAATGAATCTACTGAAGAAGAAATGTAAATACAATAATGTTTACTATGTGTAATACATGTAGATGATGTGTAATGTAAATGACGTATACCGTCAATGAACGATGTTTCACGTTTGATGTATGATGTGTAATCGAATGATCGAAATGTTAATACAATCAAACATGTTATATAAACGATGTTTGATGTATAACAAATTAAAAAAATCTAATACCAATGTTGACGGTTTCCTGTTGAAAATATTAACGGTTGTTGAACCACAAATTCGCACCCGACACTTAGAAAAAATTTATGAATTTTTAACTATCCCAACGGACATCCTTGGAACGAGCAACGGATGACCGTTGGAATGTTATAATGGTAAATTCGCACCCGACACTTAGAAAAAATTTCTGGATTTTCAACAATCCCAACGGACATCCGTTGGGGTTAGCAACGGATGACCGTTGGAACGTTATAAGGGTAAATTGAACGGACATCCGTTGGCACGAGCAACAGACGACCGTTAGAACGTTATAAGGTAAATTGATGCCACGTGTTGACGCCACGTGTTTGCTTCCAACGAACATCCGTTAGAATTCCAACGGACATCCGTTGGAAAATGTAATGATGACTGCAGAATTTACAGCTTTTCCCAACCGTTTTTCAGGTTTCCAACGGTCGTCCGTTGGAAATTGCGACGGATGACCGTTGGAAGGGCAGA
>CM071874.1:33103457-33114250 GCA_036759665.1 Gynandropsis gynandra
GGTTTCCATTTTAAAGCATGTCGTTTCTAAGAATTCTTTACCATTGTCTAAGACGTGTTCGTCCTTTGTTATGAACTCTTGCTCAACCAATAAAAGCCACAAATTACCATTTCATGAATCCACTGTTACAACATCTCATCCTCTTGAAATCATCTACTCCGATGTTTGGACATCTCCAATCATCTCGGTTGATGGTTTCAAATATTATGTCATCTTCGTTGATCATTACACCCGCTATACATGGATGTACCCTCTCAAACAAAAATCCCAAGTTCGGGATATTTTCATCTCGTTTAAAACCCTAGTTGAAAACCAATTCCAAACCCTCATCCGTACTCTCTATACCGACAATGGTGGAGAGTACATTGCCCTAGCATCTTTCCTCACCACACACAGCATTTCCCATCGTACCACCCAACCTCATACTCCTGAACACAATGGCATATCTGAACGTCGTCACCGTCATATTGTTAAAACCGGTCTATCCCTCCTATCACACGCCTCACTTCCCACGTCTTTTTAGACATATGCTCTCCCCACCGCGGTCTATCTCATTAACCGCTTACCCACCCCAATTCTCTCCTACGACAGCCCATACACTAAACTTCTAGGTACCCTCCCGAACTACCTTAAACTTCGGACGTTTGGCTGCCTATGCTATCCATGGCTTCGGCCATACTCCATCCACAAACTCTCACCCCGTTCTAAACCGTGTGTGTTTCTAGGGTACTCCACCAGTAGTTGATATCCTTAGGGTTTAAGAATTTTCCATCGAAACATGCTATCTACACTCGATGAGATGGAATTGAGAGGCTTATGTTGGGTGTGTACATTAATGATTTGGT
Source organism: Gynandropsis gynandra (assembly GCA_036759665.1). NCBI lineage: Eukaryota > Viridiplantae > Streptophyta > Magnoliopsida > Brassicales > Cleomaceae > Gynandropsis > Gynandropsis gynandra. The sequence continues at coordinate 33,104,303 of CM071874.1, forward strand.
AATCACTAGTATCAATTGCAAAAACATTACTTCCTCGGTTACCACTCCACCCTCCACCCCATGGTCACCACCGGTCTCTATAGTTCCTTTGGGTCCTAGGCTGCTCTTGACACCGTCTTCTCCTGCTCCTCCTCCAATAGATCCTTCATCGGACATGCTCACATCGTGTGCGTTGGTATCAGAGCACAAGAGAACAAGAGACGTTCAGCGAACGTCTAACGCACGCGATGTTCAGGGGAGAACAAGAGCACAAGAGAACAAGAGACGTTCAGGGAAGGAGAGATCGTGCCAAGGATTACCGAGAACAAGAGACAATCTTGTTGTTTGTATGGGGCAAACGCCGGATTCGGAATAGCATGTCCGGTTAAGGATCCTCGGTGGAGAAAGGCAATGAGCGAGGAATTTGATGCACTTGTCCGCAATGGAACCTGGGATCTCGTGCCGGCAGATCAAGCTTTGAACATTGTTGGTTGCAAGTGGATCTTTCGCATCAAACGTCAGCCTGATGGTTCTGTGGAACACTACAAGGCTAGACTTGTGGCCAAGGGTTTTACTCAACGACCCGGGGTGGACTTCAATGAGAAATTACATAAATGTCCCTACTTCTTATAGGTCCCTAGATCGAAACGTTGGGAAATTGATTGGAAACGTGGTTCGTGGTGAAGTACTTTGGGCTTATTGCGGGACAGTATGAGCGAATGGGACGCACGGTCTACTGGAAGGTGCTGGACGAAATTGTTCAAGACAATGGGTTCGGAGTTGAATTTCAACGACCAACAATCCTCAGACGGACGGGCAAACGGAGAGGATACGTCTGGCAAGGTAAAAACAAAAATCTAATTGACCTGTTGCTGATCGGTTTGTGGGAAATCGACAGGAAATGCTGGTCGAGGCCAGTGACGTCTTAGAGAAGGCGAGACAGAAAAAATGAGCTGATAAGTGTCTCCAACCGCTCACGATTAATGTGGCAAAACAAGTGTTGCGGAACCGGACTCAGATTTGGAAGAGGATCGGCACCACGAACACTCTGCGAGCAATGGTCCCGAGGTATGACGAACCTTCCCTGTGGAAGGAAAAGATGGAGCCCGTGGCGTGTTGGCTAGGACTGCCTAAGAGAATAAAGGTACACACAAATTTTCATGTGAGTTATCTTAAGTCTTTCGTGTAGGATCCGGGAGTGATCCATCCGCAGGTCTTGCGGAATCCACCGATGGTTCAGAAAGAGTTCGACCGTAGGGTGGAGGACATCCTTGATCGGTGAGGCAAGGGCAAGAGCAAAAAGAATCGTAGAGTCGAGTTCTTGATGCTTTGGAAGGGAAGTCCCGAAGCTGAGACCTCGTGGGAATGTGGTCCCACGTTGCGGCTATTCGAGGACAAGGTCAGGGAGTTCTTGACGAGGGCGTCAAGCTCCTCTGGTGGGGGTGGTTTGTAACACCCTGGGTCCTAGGGTGGACCACGTCCGGAGGGACGAACGTTGTGATGGGCGTACCTTGCGTCACAACGAAGTGATCACGTACGCGGGGGCGTATGACAAGGTGACCGGTGGGCGTACTGTGGGGGCAGTACGGCCCGAGACCGTGAATACCCTCGATCCTAGGGTGGACCGTGTCCGAAGGGACGAACGTTGTGATGGGCGTACCTTGCATCACAACGAGTGATCACGTACGCAGGGGTGTATGATAAGGTGACCGGCGGTCGTATCGTGGGGGCGGTACGGCCCGAGGCCGCGATTCACGTCCAGAGGGACGACCGTTGTGATGGGCATGCCTTGCGTCACAATGAGTATTCACGTACACGCGGCGTATGACAAGGTGACCGATGGGCGTACCGTGGGAGCGATACGGCCCAAGACCATGGCCATCGTGTTGGCCCAGAACGATACTTGGTAGAACTGGATGCTGGACCCGACGGATGGCAGTTGCGGAGCTGGATGGACGGGCGATAAGCTGGATGGACGATGGATGAGCTGGACGAGCGGTTACGGACCTTGGCTGAGTGGCAAACGTGGGAGTAACTGCCGAGTAAAAGCTGGGATTCCATAACGGCCGAGTAAATGGGTCATGAATGCTAAAGATTCCGTAACAGTCCGAGTGATGGGCCATAAATGCGGCAGTAATGGCTTGTAACCGCCCAGGTAGTGGGGGTTTGTCCCTGCCTTATATATAGACCCTGTAAGGTCCTGTTACGGACAGAATGTACGGAAGATTGTTCTAAGTTGCGAGATTAAAATTTCCGAATATTTCCCTAGAAAAAGAGTTTTGCGAGTGTTCTTTCGAAAAGGCTGAGTAAGGGTGACACTTACTGCCGGTCACGGTTCATAGCGATTCCCAGTGCCGTGACAATAGGGAAGATGAATACTTCTTGTGTTTGCTTCTCTATGATTTCTGAGTAGTTCTCTTTGTCATGGGTTAGGGATGCTATGTAATGGATATTTTAGTTCTTAACTCTCGGAAACTCGCTGAGAAAGTGACCGACATCAGTCGGACTCTCTAGAGAGTGTTGGAAGTCGGAATCGGACCTCGGAACACTCCCCCTACAGATCCCAGTTCGTCGAACGGGGCTGTTCGAAACGAGGGGATCGTTGAGGTCCTCTGGGAGGAGATTAGTTCGCTGAAGGCGGCACTAGCGGCCAAGGATAAGGAAAACGTATCCCAGTGAGTCCACATCCCCAATCTGAAGTCGTTCGAGGGTATTCGGGACGCAAGGGAGGTGGAGAACTTCTTGTGGGACGTGGAACATTTCTTCAAGACCACGAATGTCCTCGAGGAGCACAAGGTGGATGTCGCTGCGACGTTCCTTGTCGGTGACGCCAAGCTATGGTGGCGGACGACTTTATCTTCTGGCGACCATTCTGGGGGAAACGCTGTCCCGAATGTGTCCTGGGAGAATATGAAAGGAGACCTGAGGAATCAGTTTCTGCTGACCAATGTCTCGTTCATGGCGCAGGAGAAGCTGAAAAATCTTCAGCAGACCGGTACTCCGCGGGAGTATGTCCGTTCATTCATGTCCCTTCTGCTGGACGTGAAGAATATGACGGAGGAGGACAAGCTATTCTACTTCTTCTCCGGACTGAAGCCTTGGGCTCAAATTGAATTGCGACGTCAAAGGGTTAACACCTTAGATGCGGCGACAATTGCGGCCGAGGCCTTGGCTGACTTCAATACGGCATCGCTGTACGGTGACTCGACCCAGAAGGAGAGCGGGAAGAAAAGAAAGCACTACCAAAGGTACAAGGAGTACGGTAACCCGACCCAGAAGGAAAGCGGGAAGAAAGGAAAGCACTACCAAGGGTACGAGGAGTCGGATAAGTACGCTGGTGGGAAAATCGTGAAAGGGGAAACTGGTGTTTCCGGAAAGGCAGGCGGACCTTCATATGCAACGGACCGCACCGCATGAGGGACTGTCCGAAGAAGCAAAGGCTTGCAGCACTACGGGCTGTGTTGGCAGCCGAAGGTCCCCCTGGAGATGAGGAAAACGAGTAAAGTCCCCAACGAACGTGGGGTGCGCTGGCGGAGTTCGCGGATAAAACATCGCCAGAGCAAAAAAAAAGAGAGGGAAACCCTACGAAGGCTCGTTGACCATACCATCGAGCTTATTCTCCGACGGGACAAAGCACAAGCGATGCTCCTATTATATGTGGACGACAATATCCTCACGGCATCAACTAAATATTTCCTACATCACATCATCGACTCCCTCAAAGCCGAATTTGCGATGTCTGAGCTTGGGGAATTACACCATTTTCTCGGCATCACCGCGAAACGCAACTCCACGGGACTTTTTCTCCATCAAAAGACATATGCCGAGAGTATTTTGGAACGAGCGGGCATGGCTTCCTGCCACCCTACCGCCACACCATGCGACACTAAACCTAAACTCACGGAAAATTGTGGTCCACCGATTGATGATCCGACTCTTTATCGCAGCATTGTGGGAGCACTACAATATCTTACCTTCACATGCCCAGAGATCCAATACGCAGTTCAACAATTGTGTTTATTTCTTCATGATCCACGTGAGCCTCACTTATACGCCATGAAACGGGTGCTCCGCTACGTCAAAGGAACAACATCACATGGTCTACAGCTTCGTCCGTCTCACACTAATGGTCTTACAGCTTATTCCGATGCAGATTGGGCGGGCAGCTCTGACGGACGATAGCTCGACGTCAGGATATTGTGTGTCTCTCGGGGATAACCTGATCTCCTTGTCTTCAAAACGACAATCGACGGTCTCCCGATCGAGTGCAGAAGCCGAGTACAGGGCAGTGGCTAATGCAGTGGCCGAGACATGCTGGCTCTGCAACCTTCTTTTGGAGCTCCACTATCCACTTTCTACGGCCACATTGGTTTATTGTGATAATATTTCCGTTGTCTATCTCTCCAATAATCCGGTGCAACATCAACGCACGAAGCACATCGAGATCGACATCCATTTCGTCCGCGAGAAGGTTGCACTAGGATCTCTCCGAGTGCTCCATGTCCCGTCATCACGGCAATTCGCGGATATCTTCACCAAAGGACTCCCTGCTGTTCTATTTCACGAGTTCAGATCCAGTCTTTGCGTCACCACAGCCTCCGCTATGACTGCGGGGGAGTGTTAGTATACGATTCTATATATTTGTGTATTATTGTTACTTTCCTTAATTATCTCATTCGATGTACTATATCTATGTAACATTCACAATAATCAAAGGCAAGAGAATCATTTCCTAATTACACTCCTCTATCGCAAACATTGGTTTCGAGTGATGATTTAACATCAAATAAAGATAAATCTAACAAAATAGAGTCATCTTCTAATCATAATGTACCAAAAATATCTTAAAAAACTTGGAGTCATTTTAAGAGAACAAAAGACAATAAAAGAGCTACTTGTAACCATTGCGGTACATCTATTAGTTGTATATCATAAACAGGTATTTCAATTAGTGTGATGTTGAAATGTTTAAGGATATGCAAAAAATTACCTCGAGATGATTGTGATGATGATGAAGTTTTTTGTGTTAAAGGCAAAACAAACAACCTTGCATAATCAATTGAGTAAAATTGATTGTAAAAAAGGTGTTTAATCATTTGTGTCATTTAATTAATATGGTTTTCGTAAATTTTTAGTGAGGATGATTATTATGGATGAGTTGTCTTTTAGGATTGTTGCATGGGTTTGTTTTTAGAGGAAAAGAATAAATTACGCTAATTTTTAAAGAAACACAAAGGTTGTGTTTCTTTCACTACGGATACTTGGACATCCATGTAGAATATTAATTATATGTGTTTAACCGTCCACTTTGTTGATAGTGATTGAAAATTGCATAGAATGATTATCAATTTTTATCTAATACCTATACATGCAGGAGAAACATTTGGTAAGATTGTGGAGAAATATTTAATTCATTAGAGAATTAAAAAAATTAGTTTGATAGTTGATAATGCAAGCTCAATGATCTAGGAATTAAGTACTCGACGAGAAAGTTTAGATAATGGGGAAAATTATCTTAGACAGTGAATTTCTTCATATGAGATATGGTGCTCAGTTTTAGGGTTGGTTGTTAAACATGGTTTGCAAGAGATGCATGAATCAGTTTTAGAAATTCGTGCAGTTGTTTGTTACTTGAGGTCTTCTACGAGTATAGCTAAAAAATTTAAGGAGTTTTTTGAACATCAAAAACTTTCTAGCAAAGTTGGTCTTTGTTTAGATGTTGAAACGAGATGGAATTCTACATATTTGATGTTGGAATTGGTTTTAAAACTCAAGCAAGGTTTTGATATGCTTGAGATAGAAGATGATAAATATGTGGAAGATCTTACAAAATATGGATTATATCCACCAAGACTTACTGATTGGACTTATGAACGGTCGTTGTTGTCAATTTTGAAATGCATTGTTGACTTTACGCTATAAATCTTTGTATAACGGTATGTTACTGGGAGTAGTACATGCAAAAATATTTGGTGTGTGTTGAAAAGATCAGAAAATGATTGTTTCATGTGATGAGGAAAGTAAAAGGTCAATGGCTATGAAAATGAAGAAACAGTTTGATAAATATTAGCATTTGATAATGTGAATATGATTATTTACGTGACACATATTTTTGGATCCTCGATACAAGTTAAAGTACGTGATTTGGATGATTCGAGAGAGTTACAATGATGATGATGATAAAACTAATGAAGTGATTGATAAGCTTAAGGTGCTTTATAAAGATTGTATAAGCATTATGAGTCATTGATTTCTAGTAATACAGAGCCATCTAGTAGTCGAGTTGAAATAAAATTCCAAATTCGTGATTATATAAATTATATGTTTGAGAAGTGTGAAAAAAATGGAGGAGATTATTCATTGAAAATGAGTTAGAATCTTATTTTTCGGATGTACGTGAGAAAGGACAGATGGACGCTTTAACATTTTGTGGTGGTGGAAAGCAACAGATGCTAAGTATCCTATTCTCTCTCAAATGGTAAAAGACATGTTGGCTATACCAGTATCATTTGTTGCATCTGAGTCTGCTTGTAGTACGGATGATCGTGTTATAGGTCTATTTCGTAGCTCTCCAACACCATAACTAGTTGAAACATTTTGTTTGTACTCAAGATCGGTTCAGGGGAGATTATGGACCACCAACATTTGAAGAAATTTTGGAGGACCTCGAAAATTTTATGGAAGGTATATTTTTTATATTATTTTATATTATAAAAATTTTGAATATATGAACTTATAAATTGATTTATTTTGAATATTTTTCACCATCGAAGATTAAAGAAGGTTCAACATCATTTCATGAAGGATATTTTTCAGAATTAAATGGTTATAGTCGTATGTTTCATTTGATATTTTTTAAATCTTTTTGAAATTTGTTTATTTGAAATGTTTATTTACTTGATTGTTTCATGTAAGGTTGAATTTTTAACTTCTTTAAAATTGTGGTTTTTATTATTGATTATGTGTGTTTTTTGTTATAATTTGAAATATTTAATAATATTATATCATGTTAATAAAAAATTAAGATTCGGATTCTCACGGGTACCCTAAAGAATATTCATCACATCACTAAAAAAAACAACTCATTTTGAACGGATATATTTGTTGGAAATGATTGTTTTTTTCGTTGATAATGACATATTCCAACGGATTTCAATAGATTTTGTGTCGTTTGGAAATGGGTGTTGAAAAAACGCATCCGTTAAGATTTGCAACGAGATTGCAACAAATTATATCCATTGACAATTTGCAACGTTTTCCAACGGATACATCTATTGCAAAGGTTCAACAGACATCCGTTGAAAATTTTCAACGGGTATTCATCGGAAAGATGCATTAAATATCTGTTGAAAATTGTTTTGGCACGAATGTTAAAATATTCCAACGGACACCCGTTGGAAAAAACGATGGGAATTTTAAAATATTCCAAGAGGCCCGTTGAAAGTGGTTGTCATTGCCAACGAATGTTCGTTGATAGCGTTACAAATAAATTAAGAAAATAAAAAAAATTTATATATATATATAATTTTATACAAGATTAAAAAAAATTACTACAGGTCATTTAAACTGGCACCATCATCTTCATCCCCGTGCTCGCCAACACCTCGTGAAGGGATTACATCGAATTCGATGACCGGTTTTTGTATAATGATATTGCCTATGGCGGTGGTGGTGGTTGATACGTTCAATCGGTCAAAAACTCAATGATACTCTCCATGACGCGATCCCGACTGAATCGACGCTCTAGACTTGGTTAGTGGGGGATATGCCTTGCTGCAACGAGTGCACAAGGGTGTGTGGAACGAATGGTCGCACGAGAGTTGCGGAAAGGCTCTCGATTTACCGGGTTCGTCTTCGATGGATATGACGCACCACGAAGGACGAACGGCTCGAAGGATATGACGCACCAACGAGTAGGAGGTTGGATATTACGCACCAACAACCAAAGGAATTCACAAAGGAATTCAAGAATGATCAAAGGATCAATTCAAAGATAATTTCAAAGTTGATAAAAAGTTGGATGTTCATACAAGGGGGTGGCCGGCCATATTTAGGCAAAAACAAGAAAATTCAAATGTTGAAGTTCATTTAATGCTCCTCTTCATGCAAGTGCCTCCTTTATTGCCTTGAAGTCTTCAAACAAGAAGATAAGGTTGTCTTGCTGGCCGTGCACCTTGAGTTGCGTCCCGCCTCGTATCACGCGTCCGATCAATGATTAGGTAACGGGAAAATAAGTATCTCGCGGCCTCGTTAAAAACCCGTCGCCGGAAAACCCGGTGGGACAAAACCGACGAGGGCAAAAGAGTACACGCGGGATACTTAACCTAATTATTGGTCGTAGCGGAACGAGCTTCGGCTTTGACGACGTTCTTGAATGTTGTGACATCGCGTGAACTATCATACTCCTCGTGGGCGTGGACGGTCGTGAGAATCCCGATGATAGCTTCCTTGAGCCTCGCAGCCTTGGCTCGGGTCATGGGACCAGCGGATATGATCATAGCATCCTCTTCTAGAGCTCGGGCTCGGGTCACGGGACCGACGTATTTTGACCTTAAGGCGTCTCGCGTCGCGCTGGAGTTGGTCGCGTCTCGGGCCGCGGGTTTGGCGTCTCGGGCCGCGGAGTCAGCGTCTCGGGTCGCATGCTCGGCGTCTCGGGTCGCGGCTACTCGGATTTCATCCTCGGCATCTCGGGTCGCGGCGTCTCGGGTCGCAGAGAATTCTTCTTCTTCCTTTCCACGGGTCGCGTCCTCCTCATTGTTGATGGTCGCGTCTTCGGCGTCCTCCGGGATCATATCAACTTGAAACCTGGTCGGGCTGGCATGCCCGAGCGGGCACACCTTGACCCCAAGTCGGGCTAACTCTCGGCGAAATTCTGGTCCAATTTGCAGCCCGATCAGGTGCACAAACACAGCCCGAGCGGGCACACTTCATGCCGGAGCATGTACACTATCAAATGTTGTTTCCGCTCCTTTCACTCGATGCTTGAGTGTTTGATTTGCTTCCATGGCCTTTCACTAGTTGTACCTTGTCATTCAATCACGTTTTTGGGGTTGAATCACCGTAAACTCTCATGTTTTGTTTCATGTCTTCGTTTCCTATACAAAACACGAAATGTAGATGAAGTCCTCGAATAAACTCGATAAATCGGTGAAATCTATGAAATCTAATCAAAACTAAACCTAAGAATAATGTAAATACTACGACGAATTACGTGTTATCAAACTCCCCTAGACTTAACCTTTGCTCGTCCTCGAGCAAATCTAGAGTCGAGTATAAGAAGAGCTAAACAAGAATGGACACTAGCACAAATACCTCAAAGGATTAGCCATCATGCAAAACAACGCGTCACATGAACGCAAGTCTAAGCGTACCTAGTTCAGACTTCTATCAACAGAAATTCACGAGCCATGCAATCCTACCAATGACTTAAGTTTATTTCATTCCCCTAGACAACGTCCAAGCGATCTCCATACCAATTCTCCTAAGCTTGAGATATCATTAAACTCGTATTCTCGTTCTTATTCTCTTTTTTTTTTCTTTTCTTTTTTTTCTCATTTTTTTAATAGATCCACGCTTCGTTCCTAGGACGTCGAAGTCGAAGATGGATGGCTTTCTACTTAGACCCAGGTTGCCTATGGCACACTCATAAGGTCTTGTAACCTTAGCGGAGTGAAGAGATGCGTCATTGAAGAACATTTTTCTCTTTTTATATTTTACCAAAGAATACGCATCACTCTAACCCTTAGGACGTAGAATAGCGCCTCAACCCACCACTTAGATCCGAACCATCGATCTCGATGTACTCATGTCAATGAAAACCTGAAATAGTTAAAAACTTATCCAAGAAGAAAAAATTGACAGCGGAGTATAAGCGTGTGGAATCTAATGATCTATGAATGGTAAAATCTATCAAACAAGCAACGATCAACCGGTATACATGGAGATATGGATACTTGGTACTGAAACCTA
>CM071874.1:33147036-33211035 GCA_036759665.1 Gynandropsis gynandra
GTTCAACAAGTATCCGATATAATTGGAAAAACTGAGCCCCGGGAAAACACTCCATCTTGGATCAAATTAGAGAAGCGTTATATGGCAAAGATGCCCTCGGCGTCAACTGCTGAATCCTCGAAGAGTAATTTAGTCCGAGAACTTACAGAACTTCGCCAATCAGTGACGGAGACCATGGGCTGTATGCTTCGCAAGATTGATGATCTCATCTTGCGTTCTCAGAGTAATCAAGTGCACTTAATTTGCTATTTCATTCGTTCTAGTTTATATTGTGACTAACTTGTTTGAAATCTTATCACATAAACAGGGGGAGAAATACAAAGAGAAGAAGTAGAAGAAGAGGAAACAGAAGCTGAAGAGATTCAGGAGGAATCGTCTTCACGAAGGAACAAAAGAAAAAGAAAGAAAAATTGATTTCTTTTTAAGTGCACCTAAAAGACAATCTGCTTAAGTGTACTTAATGATCGTTATTTTCTATGGTTGATGATCCGAACTAGGATGTTGAACTTCATATTAGTACTGTTATATGTTGGTTTTACTGCAATATTTTGAATTCCTTGATTGTTTTAATGACTAGATGTTTTTGTGATAAGAATTCAAAGGGGGAGATTGTGAGTGCAGTAAAAATCGGATCGGAGCTATTTGTTTTTGTTTCAGGTAGTTGAGAAATCTAGGGGAAGCGATTTCAAATTAAAGGAGACTGGAGCAAGTCAACGAGAAGATCGAGGAGAAGATTGAGGAACCAAGAGAATCGACCGGATTCAAAGCTGAAGACAATTCAGCATGACGGCGCGGCGGAATAACCGGTGGTGGTTGCTGAGCCGAGAGAAAGGGCAGATAAGTTGATCTGAAATGAAGAGGAATGATCAACGAATCTGGAGAGATTATCCAAGTACACAAAACATAGAATAAGTGAGTTCAGGTTTTGGGTGTACTTAATTGTTTAGTATCGTTGAGGTACAGAAAACAGTGAACAGGAAAGTTCAATGTTTTTAGGTGTACCTAATTGGATACTTAGGTGGTGAGTGAAAAACAGTGTGATTGTATTTACACGTCTAACTCAGGGGGAGTTATCCGTGGAGGTCTTTAGTACATTGTAGAAACCAACAAGTGTACTAAAAGATTGACAAGTAAATAACATAACTGTTTGATATCGTCTGATCTTTTAAACATCAATTCAATAGTCTATCTTCTACAAGATTTACGGTGATTCTTTCTATTTGTACTTTCTACTAATTCTCTTTACTTGTCCTTCGTAGGTGCATGATCCCATCTCACGGTAATTCGAACTTGCATCGAATTGACCCAGAGATTGAGAGAACGATTAGACAGCGAATGAAGGGCAAGGAAGAAGAAAGAGTAGACATAACCAATCTACAAGCAATGAACAATCAAAACGATCTATTGGATGGTCACAAATAGCCGCAATTATCTGTGGGTAATGTGGCACAATTAGAACAACTGCAGGCTCCTCCACCACGTCGGCTTCGTGATTACGTGGTGCCGAACATGAGCAACGTCCAAACTGCAATAAGGACGCCCGTTGTTGCTAGAGAACAATTCGAGATCAAGCCCACGGTGATCAACATGTTATATAAAAAACAATTCATGGGTGGAAATCATGAAGATCCTCATAAACAATTATGAGACTTCCTAGAGCTTTCAAGCACATTCAAAATACATGGAGTCTCGGAAGATGCTATTTTGTTGTGTCTCTTCCCCTTCTCAATTGGGGGACGAGCAAAAACGTGGCTACAATATCTTCCCGTTGGTTTGATCACTACATGGGACCAGCTTTGACAACATTCCTATCATGATTCTTCCCTCCGAACAAGACGATTCAAATGAGAGGAGAAATCACTATGTTTAGATGCCGAGAGGGAGAAACATTATTTGAAGTCGAAGATGTTCATGCAACTCCTACGACCTTTGCTACCTAACCGACTCACTAACACTGACACTCACCCATTTCAAATCAATAAACCATTTTGTGACTCGAAAGCTTGCAAAACCCTAGAAATCGAACTACTTACACTTATTGACGCCATTGAAGATTGACTCGTGCTCTCTTCGCCAGTGATGCTGCTGATTCTAGCCATTTTCCTTCTCGCCAACTTCAAATCGATCCCTCTCAAGTTCGACATCACTTATTTCTTTCTTGCTATCAACTTTTAAACAGGTTTCACAGCGAAAAACTGTTCGGCTTTCTCGTTTTCAGCAGTTTTTCACGTCGAAAAACTGCCGAACTTCCATTTTTCCACGTTCGAACATTAAGGGCAAATTTGTCTTTTCTTCAGTTTTTTTCGGATTTAATAATTATTTTGGGGAAGGGTATTTTTGAAGTGGTTTAGCCCTATAAAGGTATTTCTGATATTCCGCCATATAATTTATGTATATATAAAAAATTAAAAACATTGAAAAATGACATATACATCGCCTAAAGAAAAAAAGGTAATATTGTTAAGGAATTAGGACCATAAAAAAAGGTATTTGCTTTCATCTTGTTCAAAGAAAAAGTGGATTCCTGTATTTTATAAAACAAATAATATTCTCTCCTTTTGTTTTCATGAGCCAACCAACAAATAGAAAATCATCCTTGGAAACTCCAAATTAAGCACACAAACTTGGAAAGGGAAAAAATAACTTGAGTTTTGAAGCATTAATTAGAAAATTAAAAGGAAAGGTGTATGAAATTTCAAAAAAAAATGTGTACACATATATCCTAGGATTGTTCTTAATGGGCCTTAATATGTTTTTTCCTGTCTGTGTTAATATATATATAAAATAATTCGTATATTGGGTGGAAATTGTTTCACTTGTAACATTTTTATTTTACCAATATATATATAGGCGCTTTTTGAGACAAAAAAAAAATAAATGAAACAAAAAGAGGGAGGCTCCTTGAAACCAAACAAATTATATACCGAATATTCGATGTGATAAAAGGTCCAAAGTTACCTCCAAAAAGGAAAAATATTCGAAATGCAAAAGCATATATTATAAAATTATATAATTCAACGTTTCCCAAAATCTATCAACTTTTATAAGAAAAAATAAAATTAAAAATAAAAAATAAAAGAGATAAGATGCTGCTGTTATTGTCAGAATCTGTGTGGTCTCACAAAACCACGAATCCAAACACCCAACAAACAACACCTTGGGATCCTACGTCGTCGTTTTATGTGTTTCCATGAAACCCTAACCCTAAAAAACCTCACGGATGGGCCCCACTTGAGATTTTCCATAGATTTCTTCAATCCAAATTAAAAACCTCTTTTTTAGACAAAGCAAGCGAACTTCGTTTTGGCTTTGGTTCGGTTAACTCAGTTAATGCAAAACATTCATTAGTTTGGATTATTTTATTTTTTCCCAAGTTTCTTCAATCTAATGTATAAGCATTTTTTTATATTTATACATTATTCAATTTTATCTTATGTTTGTAGATTTTATTAAAAATATATAAATTTTTATCATACTTATGTTATTAAATGTTGAGAAAATAATAATAAAGAAAATGAAAAAAACTTTTTAACACGCTTTAATATATGTACAAAAAAATCGAGAATAATCGAATATTTACAACAACAAAAAAAACAAAATAAAAAAAGGAGCTCACGCGAAACTCTACCAATGAACCAGAACAATTCGTTTATTAGGAATAAAAAGATGGACACGCATAACGAACTCCAATATTTTAAATTTAACAAACCCTTTAACCACCAAAATGATAAAAAAAAAATCAAGTAGTTTTTATTTTATCAAAATGGATATACATAAATAACTCCAATAATTTTTAGTAATTTTTTAATCAAAATGGTCATCATTTTGTAATCTATAATATATAATATGATATTACATAAATATTTAAATTATAGATATCTTTTTACAGTGTCATATATATAAAAAACAACAGGGATAATTCTTTTATTAGAAAAAGGAAGAAGAGATGGATACAGTCAAAGAAGCCGAATTTAAAAAATTCAGGGTTCTCGTCTCCACGGCCAAAGCTAATGTTTTTCAGACCAAACACAACATGAACCGAAATGCAACACCAAAACATAAAATAAAACTGAAACTAAAGATACGATAAACGGCTAAAGACAGAGGCCGACGACCTTCGCGGCCACCGCTCAAGCACAGTAATAAGACCAGTTCTCGTCCTCCCCAACCGTCGAGGCCTCAAACACCGAGTCATACCCGTTCCCATGGTGGTCGCCGTAGTAGAACCCGAGGTTGTTAATGGCGGCCGTTAGAGAGCAAGTGGAGGTCTCTGTCACGAGATACGGCATGTTGTGGAATGATCGAGCGAGCATGGCGGCTACATTGTCGTCTTCATCGCTGCTGTCGTTATTGTAGTCATCATCGTTGTTGTTGTCATTGTGGCCCTTGTCGTTACTACGAGTGCTATTACCAAACTCCTCGGCCCGGTGCTTAAGGGTCTGGAACATGAGCTCGGGCTCGTGCTGCATGGCCCGGAGGACGTCCGTACAGGACTGGCCAGACATGGCTCGGGTCACGGCAAAGCTATGTGGGCCGTCACTCTGCATGACCCGAACCACGCTTGGCCCTCCGAATAGGTTATGGACTCCACCGAGGGCCTCCTCATAAGCCCCGCCCAGGAACATTCCCAGATAATACCGTCCACCACCGCAACCGCCATTGTTGTCCAGCTCATGTAAGGGCAAGCTGGACTCGCCACCGATGAATTTGTTGATCTTCCCGTCACTGTCGCACGTCAAATCTGATAAAATCCCTCTCGTCCTTGGCCTCTGATCGAGCTTATGAATTGGGACTATTGGAAACAACTGATCAATGCCCCAGAAATCTGGGATCGAAGTGAACACTGAGAGATTCACATGGTACGTTTGGACCGAATCAGATGCACCAATTTCCTTCAATACCCATTCACATAACCCATCAACGGCAGCCAATTGTTCAATACTCAGCAACCCATCTTTGAATCCTTCAACGCACCTCTGCTTCAATTGATCAATGTAAAGGACACAGCTTTCGTAGTCACCGCGAATTCCAGCCGCGTAAAGGTTCTGGTAATCGGCTCGAGCCTCCTCCGAGTAGCCTTCACGCAGGAACTGAAGATCAGTCTGGTCAAGGCCGTGCTCAACCGATCCAGTGGCAGAGACAGCTTCAAAGATCAAGACAGAGTGATGAGACACAATTGCTCGGCCGCTTTCGCTGCAAATCACAGGGTGTTTCACTGCTTTCCGGTCACAGACAAATCGGACAGCGTCCACTACAGCTGCAGCATACTCCTCGAGGCTGTAAGAAACAGAGAGATCAGATTCGCCCGACTTGGATCCATCATAGTCGATTCCCAATCCACCACCAACATCGATAACGCGCATATGGGCACCGAGACGGACGAGTTCACAATAAAGCTGTGCAGCTTCGGCGACTCCATCGGAGAGAAGCGCCGTCGAAGGGATCTGAGAGCCAATGTGGAAATGCAGGAGTTGTAGGCAGTCGAGCATGCCGGCTTGGTCGAGCTTCCTCACGACCCGAACAATCTGTGCCGTTGTCAATCCGAATTTACCCTTCTCACCAGATGTCGAACCGAAGTGACCCGAGTGCTTGGTTCTCAGCTTCGCACGTATCCCAACCACAGGCCTCACATTCATCTTCTGGCTCAGATCGATAACCAGATCGAGCTCTTCTTCTTGTTCAAGCACAATCACCGTGTTCAAGGCTAGTTTCCGACCGAGCAGAGCCAAGGAAATGTACTCCGAATCTTTAAAACCATTGCAGACGAGAAAAGCCTCGGGATTACCTTTGCACAGACAGCTCATGGCGAGGAGAATCTCGGGCTTCGAACCGGCTTCAAGCCCGAACCGGAACGGAGACCCGAATTCGACGATGTCCTCGACGACGAACCGATCCTGGTTGCATTTCACCGGATAAACACCTTGGTAATGAGATTCATAGCCCTGAGACTGGATCGCGAAATCGAACGCAGATTGGAGGCACTCAAGCCGGTTCTTCAGGATGTCCGGAAGCCGTACGACGAGCGGGAGCTGGAGACCGAGACCACCGGAGGATTTCGGATCGGTCGCTTTCTTCACGATCTTCAACAGATCGATCTCTTGGTGAGGCAAGGTGTGAGACCCATGGGAACGAACAGAGATGTTACCCATGGAGTTGACGGTGAAATACGGAGCGCCCCATCCGTCGATTCGGTAGAGCCCGCCGGTGGGAAGGGAGCTATCCCCGACGAAGGCGTAGCCGGGAGGCGCGACAGCAGCATCTACGCAAGCCAGGGCCGGCATCCTCTTCCCCCTTGAGCGACGATCAGAATCTACTTACAGAGAAAATTTTCGACGAAACAATGAATTGGGTTAAAAAAAGCCAAAAAAAAAAAACTGGATCGATGATTTCTCAGATTCCAGATATTGTGAAGGTGGGGGCTTTGAAACCCGCCGAGGCCGGAGCCCCGGCTACCCCCTCAAAAGAAGCAGTAGATGGATCTATCTCCGCCGTGAAAACCCCCTTTAACAACCCGACCCGACCCAAGAATCCCCACGCTGACCCTTCAGAAGAAGCTCAACAAATTTTCAAAAACCCACAAATAAGGAATATTTCCCAAATCGACTCAAACCTACGCCCCGAGAGATCTCCTCACCATGCAAATTTGATAAAATATTTGGAAAAAAAAATGAAAGAAGGAAGAGAAAATGGAGGAGAGAGAATGATTTTCTCGGGAAAACGCAGGAAAATGAGACAGAAACCAAACGAAAAAGAAGGGAAAACAGGTAGGGTTTGTAAGAGAGGCGTGTAGGAAGGTGGAGAAGGGCGAGAGTTGCATGAAGAGAAATGCATCTTTATATAGGAGGAGGAGATTGAGGTGAAGACTGGGGTGAGGTTAGATTTGGGCCATGGGGCCCATTTCTTTTTCTCTTTTTTTTTTATTTTTATATATCTTCTAATATTGAAAATTCTTCTTAAATATTCCAAAACAATTATTAGACACAATCCATTAATAAAAATTACAATAACGATTGATTTTACTTTATTTATTACATGTATATTTAGTTAACAACCGACAAGATCTCCTATATTATCCCAGGTACCATTCACTAAATTTCGTTTTGTTGAGAATATTAAATTATTAATTTTTTTATCATAAACGTATTATATAAAATAAAAACGCATTTTGATTATTTTGTTTTGGATAAAAATCCTTAAAAGGAAATATTTATCTTCATATGGATATCGGAATGAGTCTAAAAACGTTTTTTCTATTTTGACATGTAATTGTAGAATTCAGAAAAAAAATGATTGATTCCAATAATTTCCTTTAATTTAATTTTAAATCTAAATAAATGACTGAAAAAAAAAATCTCAGACCCATAATGATGGTGTTTCAGTTTTAGTTGGACGACTCAGATTCCTTTGGTGAGTATTATTCGTCTTCGAGCCGCCGCGTGGCGGTCGCACGTGGGAGTTGTTAGCTCTTTCATACGAAAAAATTCTGTGGAGGAAACCGACTCGAAGTTTCTCAAGATCTGGGAGTTTGTTATCTTACGGTTCAGAATTTGCCACGTGTTCAGTTACTAATGAATGTTAAATCTTGGATAATTTCATTTTTGTTTTTAATAATAATACATTTTAATTGATTGTTGCATTATTGGAGGTGATAAGTATATGCACACGTTTCAAATGGTTTGCAAGATTTTCTTATATCAAGTTGAAAATTTTGCAATCAATTATATCTCGATTTGATTTCAAATTTCGATGAATATAAATAGTTTTTTAAGATAAAAATTTAAATCTAGGATAGTAGTGATATTTTTTTATATAATCCAATTATCAATTGAACTATTATTATATTTAGAATAAATTTGTCGGTTCTCTAATTTGTCATGAACCCATTTCGAATAATTTGTAAGAGATTTTGATAGGAAAATTTTAATAAAGATTCAGCTATTCGATTTCTAGTTTTTTTGTCAATGTTAATACAAAAATATACTTTATCATCTAAATTAGTTATAATTTTATTAAAATAAATTATATGGACGATTCATATAATGTTTTTTTCTTTTGTATAAATCACAATGTGTTTTTATTCTTATACTAAGAGCTATTATTTAATTTTCAATAGCTAAACATGTCTATTACCCGATTTCACAAATTGGTAAATAGAGATATATTCACATTTAATGGGTAATATATATATATATATAAGAAATATAAAGGAAAATAATGGTGAATGGAAATCGTATATGCATGATTCACGTTTTTGGTTGTACATGAGGTTCTCATAATTACGTGGGTCACGTCATAATACATCAGAGTTCAGTCCTCGTTTTTTTTTTGAAGTATATTATATATATATATATAAGGTTTATAAAGGAGTATTAATAAAAATATAAACAATTGAGAAAAAGAAATAAAACCAAAAGAACTATAAAACTATAGAAAATATATACTGTTACAAATCGAATGAGTATAACCAATCATTTATATTCTCAAGACTATAAATAGTACCCAATGTTCTATGTTTAAAATACATGTAAATATTTATCTTTAGCATATTCACATGACATGTTATATATGGCTATAAAGTTATGAATCTTTGGTTCAAGTTTTTTTATAATTATGAAATATGCAGTGATTATCTTTCGAGTGTGTATTATATAAATATTAACATATAATAAATCTGCAAATCGCATAAATTAATTATATATAGATTCACTGTAAGAGTTAAACTTACCTTGAAGACGGAGGCCATATACTTTTATCAACTATATTATCTAAGATTCAATATATTTTATAAAATAAAAAAAATATATGTAAAACTCTATCTTTTTATTAGTATAAACTGAGTTTGGATGGAAAAATATTTTTGCACATTCTTTTTATATATGTATTGTTTGTAAATTTTCAAAATCGAACAATTTATGATCAAACGAAATTTATGCAAAAAATTTTAGACATTAGAATATTTATATAATCCACAAAATATACATATGAGTTGTAATGTAAAATTGAACATTTTTATTTTAGATTTTCATAATTGAATTAAATACATATAAAATTTAATGTAAAACCCAATAATTTGATGATGATATATTTCCATTGAATAATTTAATATTTAAGATCATTTCATTGATTAAAAAATCTTGATACAAGGTTTTTATTTTACATGAATATATAAAAGGACAATAATAGTTTTCCAATGAACACTTTTTGTTTAAAGTATTTTTACGAGGATTGGAATCATGAATTTTTAATCTATAATTGGTTTGTTGGTTACCGGATTCATATTGAATTAAGACATGAATTTGGATTTAATAACGTAAATTTATAATGGTATAAACTTTCAACATGCATATAGTATCAAAGCTCGGTTAAGGATTAAATTAATTATGCATGCACGTAAATAATTATATATGGGTGTGTATATATTATCTTTTTAGATTAAATTCTTTACCACTTGACGTCGTATCTAAAATTTGGAAGCTTGTTCGTCAAATTGACCTAACTAATTAAGGATTAAATATTAATTAGATCATTTAATCATTTGATTTAAATAATGTTAATATAATTGATTACTGATATATTACTAATAGATTGTCCAAATAATGTTACTATAATTGATATAAATGATTCTGTTTATCCAAAGTTTTTACGGTGTTGATTGATTATAATATATATATATATGTATGAAAGTATTTTATTTAATATTGATGATTGTTGTATGTTTAAATATCGTTCATAGGTTGTTTAAAATACATTAATTCAAACCTTTTGATCTATTTAATCTTAATTTTAATCATAAACGAGTAAATATTAGGATTGGACAAATAACATATATTTACAAATATCCGACTATTTGTATTTGTATTTGTATTCGGCGAATGTCTAAATTTATTATTTCTATTTATATTTATAAATTAGGATATTTGTAAATACGAATATTTCTCGGATATACGAATATTCGTCGGATATACGGATATTCGTATCTGAATCTAAATTTTTTAACGTATAAAATATATATAGATAAAATATTTAATAAAAGATCAATAATCATCAAATATAATCTAAAACTAAAATTTAAATCGCAAAAAGATGTAAATATACATAATATAAATAACACAAAAAAACAAATCTTCACATTTATCTCCAGATTAGTTATTTAAATTTACTTTTGTCGATGTAATTCATCTAAACAATGAAATAAATTATTAGGTTATACACTAAAATAAAATTCGAAAAATAGTTATATATTTAGTGATTTCGATTTTTTATATATTGTAATGTCTCTATGACATTATCCAACTCATTTGGATTAGAACCAATGTTAAGTGTAAATTAAATATTCAACAATATTAGTTATTTAAAGTATTCGATATTTTACTCCTCAATCATAAATATATTGTATATTTGTCTATATATTTATATAATAAGTGTTTAAATAATATTAATAATATTTTTTATTTTCAATGTGATCATTAAAATCAATTTTGTTATATATATATCTATATATTAACTAAATTTTCTATTTAGTATTTACAAATACGAATAGTTCGGATTATTGAGTCTACTATTTGCATTTGTCGAATATCTGATTTCTAATATTTTTATTTGTATTTGTGTCAGTGGATATTTGAATTTTCGGTTCGAATACGAATCGGATATGAATATTTCGAATATTTTGCACAACCCTAGTAAATATATATAAATTATTTGGGAAAACAACCTATTCCCCCATGAACATTACCACTTTAATCATATTTCCCCCTGAACTTTTCTGCTCATCCTATTCCCCCCTAAACTATCATTACTCGTCCTATTCCTCCCTAAACTTTAAAAATTCATCATATTCCCCCCAAACTATATAAATTATAGTCTATTTCCTCCCGCACTATATAACTTATAGCCTATTTCCCTTCGAACTATATAAATCTAGCCTATTCCCCCGAACCATTTGATTTCTCTAAAAGTAACACATTTTCTTTACTTTTAATGTATTATTAAATTTTTTATATTACAAAATATTAAAATAAAAATACTTTAAATTCTAACAATTACAAAAAATTCTATATTATTTCTCTAATAGTAACATAATTTTAACATAACCATATTTCACTCAAATTTAACACGATTTCACCCAATTTTAACCCAATTTCACTGAAATTTAACCCGATTTCACCCAATTTTAATCCGATTTCACCCAATTTTAATCCGATTTCACCCAATTTTTTTTATCGACTTCACAGAATTTCAAAACGATTTCACTCAATTTTTATTCGATTTCACTCAAATTTAACCCGATTTCACCGATTTTAATCCCATTTTCCCTAATTTTTATTCGATTACACCCAAATTTAACCCGATTTCATCAGATTTAATCTTATTTAACCCCAATGTTAACCCAATTTCACTAAATTTAACCCGATTTCACCCAATTTTAATCGGATTAAAATTGGGTGAAATCAAGTTAAAATTGAGCGAATATATTTAAAATTTGGTTAAATCGAGTTGAAATTAGGTGAAATCGAGTAAAAATTAGGTGAAATAGAGTTAAATTTTGGTGAAATTGGGTGAAATCGGATTAAATAAGAGTGAAATAGAGTTAAACTTTGGTGAAATTAGGTGAAATTGGGTTAAAATTGGGTGAAATCGAGTTAAATTTTGGTGAAATTGGGTGAAATCGGATTAAATATGAGTGAAATAGAGTTAAAATTTGGTTAAATCGGGTTGAAATTCGGTGAAATCGGATTAAATATGAGTGAAATAGAGTTAAAATTTGGTTAAATCGGGTTGAAATTCGGTGAAATCGGATTAAATATCAGTGAAATAGAGTTAAAATTTGGTTAAATCGGGGTGAAATTCGGTGAAATCGAGTAAAATTTGGGTGAAATTGGGTCAAAATTTGGTGAAATTGTGTTAAATTTGAGTGAAACAGAGTGAAATTTCGGTTAAACCGGATTGAAATTCGGTGAAATCGAAAAAAAATTGGGTGAAATTGGGTCAAAGTTGGGTGAAAACGTGTTAAATTCGAGTGAAATGGAGTGAAAATTCGGTTAAATTGGCTTAAAATTGGGTGAAATCGAGTAAAAATTGGGTGAAATCGAGTAAAAATTGGGTGAAATATGGTTATGTTAACATTATGTTACTATTAGAGAAATGATATAGAATTTTTTGTAATTGTTAGAAATTAATATATTTTTTATTTTAATATTTTGTATTATAAAAAATTAATAACACATTAAAAGTAAAGAAAATATGTTACTTTTAGAGAAATCATATAGTTCGGAGAAATAGACTAGAGTTTATATAGTTCACGGGGAATAGAGTAGATGTTATATAGTTCGGGGGGAAATAAACTATAGTTTGTATAGTTTGGGGAATAAGCTAGAATTTATATAGTTCGGGAGAGAATAGGTTGGAATTCATATAGTTCGGGGGAATAGGTTGGAATTCATAGAGTTCGAGGCGGAATAGACTGAATTCATAGAGTTTGGAGGGGGGGATAGACTGAAAATCATATAGTTTGGAGGGGAATAAGTTGTTTTAAAAATATTTAACAGAAAAATTAACAGAAAGTTAACGGATGGGGAATAGGATGAATTTTTAAAGTTCCGGGGGGAATAGGATGAGTAATGATAGTTTAGGGGGAATAGGATGAGCATGACAGTTCAGGGGGAAATAGGATTAAAGTGGTAAAGTTCAGGGGGGAATAGGCTGTTTTCCCAAATTATTTTGAAATTTCTTTTAATCTAAAAGTATCAGACAACCTCGTGGTTAAATGGATTGAACTATGTGACACCAATGTCTATTGCTCCGTCGAATCTTCCGTTTGTTCTTTCGGTGGGTCTCTGTCTTCGTTTGCGGAAAGAGAGCTTGACCGACTGGTATTGTTTTGTGTATATACGCGTGTATAACTTGTGTATATACAGGGTATATAATGCATGTATACATTTATTTGTGTTTTTTATTGATATATATACATATATATGTGTGTGTGTATTTGTGAGTCAATTTGGTGTGTGTCAAATTGATGGCGGAAGAGGGTAATTCAATTTCAAAAAATCGTCGTATAATTAATCCATATGACTTCTCGTCGAGTGATAGTTCATGATATATTTTATCTGAAGTTCTTCTCATGTATCACAATTACGTCGATTGGACTCGTGAACTACGAACCACTCTTCGATCAAGGAAGAAATTTGGATTTGTTGATGGCTCTTTACAATAGCCTAGTGAATGTTCTGATGATTTGGAGGATTGATGGGCAAACAATTCTTTAATTATTTCTTGGATACGCAATACAATCGCTCCTAGTATACGTGCAAGTATTTTTCATTTTGAAATTGCAAAGGATTTGTGGGACAACATTAAAGCACGATATTCATTATCCAACGGTTCTCATGTTCTTCGTTTAAAAGCTGACTTATTCTCTTGTTCGCGGATGGTTGTCTCTGCTTATTTCAACAAGCTTAAGCGGTTATAGGGAGATTTAAGTTCTTGTGATACTTTGCCTCGTTGTGAATGCAGAGGTTGTACATGTGGTGGTTGCAAGTGCAACTTAACTGATAAACTTGTGAAGAAACAAGAAGATGATAGAGTTCACTTGTTTCTTCTTGGTCTTGATGACGCTCGATATGGAACAGTTCGTTCCAATCTTTTGGTTCTCAATCCATTACCCTCACTTCAGAAGATCTTCAATCTTGTCATACAAAATGAAGATTTTTGTGGCTTGACTTATATTACAGACGAGGAAACTGATGATGTGATGGCATTTGCTGTTAAGATCAATATCAAGTCTCGTTCGAAAAAAGTGAAGTTCATGATCCGACTATTGTGTGCTCGCATTGTGGTCGCCGTGGTCATATGTCAGATAAATGCTTCCAGTTGGTTGGGTTTCCTTGGTGGTTTCAAGAACGTCGTGATCAAAATACTTTTTGTTAGTACAAGCAAAGTTTGCGGAACTGCTAATCGTGGTCGTGGTACTTCTGTAGTTCGTGCTAATGTTGTCTCAGTTTGCCAGAGCTCAACAACTAATCGTGATAAAGAGTTTACCCCAATTGGCCTAGATGGTTTTTTTTCGTGATCAACTAAAAGAACTTCTAGATGTCCTCTCCAACAAACTCAGTGCGAGTGAATAAAAATTGGGTAAGGCTTTGTTAGTTCCATGGCTTTTGGACTCAAGTGTCGGAAACCATATGACAAACTGTATGGATATTCTCTTTAATGTTGTTTCCATATCTGCTTGTTGTGTTGGTTTGCCAATGAACGACATACATTTGCTGTACAAAAGGGATCGATTCGTCTTTGTGAAAACTTTGCCTTGCACAATATTTTTTTCGTACCTGATCTCAGTTGCAATTTGATATCTTTATCGCAACTTCTTGTCGATATGAATCTTGTGATTTACTTCACTGCTAATTTTTGTGTACTTCAGGGTCACATTACGAGGATGCTAATTGGAGTGGATGGGCAACGTGAAAGACTCTACTATTTCATGGGTGTTGTGACTACGGTAAATGTATCTACACATGACACTTATGGTTGATTTGATGTATGTTTGTTTGGGACATGCAGCTTTTCAAGTTTTATCTTCGCTTTAGTTACTTTCACTTCTTTTGTAGCCTCATTGTGACTTTTCCTTTTGTTATTCCTTGAAAATATATGAATTAATCTCTCTTTTGGGTTATATATGGAAAGACCATTCTGAATTTAAGATTCAAGACTCTCTGATATCTTGTTTAAATACCAATACAAATGATAATTTTTAAGAATTAGGGACTTCTAGTTATTGTTTTAAGCATGATAATCTTTCTTGAAATATCTTTTTTTAACACAATGTCGACATTCCTAGCTCTCTTTTGAATTTGATCTTGATTTATTTTTCGGTTTCCCCATTTACGTTTTGTTATTATGACCCTCCTCTAATGGTCAATCCTACAACGTTTTCTTTATTCCTCTTAAAAATGTATTTGTAATTCCATTGATCAAGTTGTTACATTCACTTCTTTTGTAATGATTATTGCACCCAAAACAATAATCTCGCAATTGATTTGAATCAATCAAAGATGCGAAAAACTCAAACGTAAAAAAACAAAGAACTAGAAATTAGCACATCGAATTTACGAGTTCAACTTGAACATTGTTTTTATCCTAAGGTTGTTGAAAATCTCGATATTATTCATTGAATTTGATCCATAAACAAGAGCAATCCATCGAACTTTAGAACCTTAGTTAATATCTAACCAATTATCAATCCATTCACCAAGTCGAGACATACACCTTATTTTTTCTTTTTCTTTCTCCCGAATTCATTTCAAAATTAGCATCAGATGAACTATAACGGTTTTTCGAAGATATCCATCACAATATCCATCACAATACTTATTTCAAATACTACATATAGAATCGACTCACACGTAATTTAGATAAATATTGTAAACATAATTGTAAAATTTTAATTCGTATCAATACTCCAATTTCTTTTGTGAATTCATAAAAGGTATAAATCGAATTGTATATCATATATATATTTTTTTACGTTTTCAAAGAAAATATATATATATATATTATTGTTTACTTTTATTAGAATTTTTAAAATGAATATTTATACCCAAAATTCTTAATTCATCGATTGAATTAACCTATATATATTACATAAATTTGTCGAGCATACTTATTAGACAATAAGTAATCTTATCGTATCATATACGGTAATAATAACCAATCATTTAATGGGAGATTAGAAACTTTTCCTTGTCCCGGAATCTTTGACCCAATAACTTCATCGAATACTGTCGAAAATAGTGAAAGCATTTAATTGAAACATTTCTTTTTATTCATCATATGATATTTTTCCATTAAAAACAACTTATCCCAAGAGAATCTGCAGCTTTGATAGATAATGTCTCATTTACCCTTTTTCTTATATTATATATTTTCCTTCAATTATTTCGAACGATATTTTCCCAAAAATATTTCCCTTATTTATTTAGTTATTATAATATAAACTATTCCCATATAAAAAAATCATTCGAATGTTTATATTTTATATTCTACGGATAATACCTTATTTATATAAAAATTTTAATTTTTTTTGGTATAAATAAGGTATAATTATCGGTGGAATATACAAATAAAGAAAACGCGTTGACGGCGGTAAACGGACGTTTCCTCGACGCGGACGGTACACGCACGCACATAGTCCTAAATGGCTCTGACAAATCCCCTTGAATTGGTAAATCGATTTTTTCCCAATTTTATTTATTTTTATTTTAAAATGCTAAAATTATTCTCTTCTCCAATTGGAAAAATAGTCGCATTATTCGTTTTCGCCGTATTGATGTCCTTTTATGTATATTATTTGTATTGATCTCATATATATATATATATATATATATATTGGTTATTAAAAACACTAGCCCTTTAGGACGAATATATTTTATTTATTTTACTTAACCATATTGACTACGAAAACCATCAACCACATGTAAATCTCAAGTTTTGCCAACTTACATGTGGCCGTATATGTGTGTATATATATATATACACGAATATATTTTATTTATTTTATTTACTTAACCATATTGACTACAAAAACCATCAACCACATGTAAATCTCAAGTTTTGCCAAATTACATGTGGTCGTATATATATATATATATATAACATTGATATTATTTGATTTTCGACCCCGAGATATGTTAAACAATACCGATATGTGTCCAATTGAACCTTACATGTAATCTGACTATAAAAAATTCAAAAAGAATATCTTCCGAATTTATAATGTTTGGTTAGTCCAAACATTTCAAGTTCCCATAGAATAAAAAATTGAGAATGATAAGGAATCATAAATAAAAAATGACTTTTTAGTTTTTTTTAAAATACAATATCAAATGAATAATAAAATGATGGACGTCCATCTATTTTGTTCACATGACACAAAGAGTTTTAAGTAAACTGCTATATTATTTTTTTTGCAATAAATTTTAATAGGTAATATATAATAATTTAAAATTTTGAGAAACGTTATAAAAAATAATTTTAATAGGGAATATATAATAATTTAAAATTTTGAGAAACGTTATAAAAATAATTTTAATCTAAATACAACTGGAAGATTGATTCACAAATAATTCCTTGGACTAGCAGTTTCAAATTTTCTACCTAGATTTTACAATTAAATTAATAACCAAATGAGACGTCAACATATCAACGTCTTACTAATTTTTTGCAGCTAAGAGTCTCAAAGGTAATATTTGATTCTTATTTATTAAATATATTTTTTCAAAGTTAAATTAATGGGTTGTTTTGGACGACAGAGAAATTAATTTACAATTTTAGAGGAAAAGAAAACAAAAGATAAAGTTATAAACTTTTTAGAAAACAATGATAATGTGTAGATTTGGTGTCGTCCTGTGTCTTTTGGCCGCTCTCTTTTTTTCTTAACTTTTCGCATAATTGCCGCATTCTCCTGTTTTTTATAAAATATTCCATATTTAATATTGTATGAATTAGATATCTATTTTGATAATCTATATACTTTTATATAATCTTACAAATTATATTAGGTTATTTTAGTGTTTCGCGCAAATTTTTTTTAAATATTAAAATATACTTGATAAAATTTTATTTATTAACAGGTGAAACATTAATTATTTATCAAATTTATATAATAATCTTTTATATATTAAAATTATAAATTAAATTAGACCGTTAAATTATTAATTTGGCAATTGGCAATTAAAAATGTATTTATATATTTATACTAATTAGAAATAGGAAAATGTCAAATATATTTTTATAATGTTATACGACTTCATGTATATATTCGAACATCTAATAAAAAAAAATTAGAGAAAAGACAATTTTACTTTTATTTTTTGTTTGTAAAAATACATACGTTTTGAAATTTTTGAAATTGTCTCCAATTTCAAAGTTAAAAAAATACAAGTAACGGGTGACGATTTAGAAGTTGAGAGCGATTTTCGAGCGATTTCAGGCGTTTCGACCGATTTCTGGCGATTTCAGACATTTTCAACCGATTTACGATCGTTTTCGAATGTTTTCGAACGATTTCGGGTCTCAGAGAGTCGCAACATTTTTGAAATATGTTTTTGAAATTGACCTGATAGAAACATATACGTATATAAATATATTTATAAAAATTATTACTAATATTTTTATTAAAATGTTATATAATATTTTCACATATAAAAAATAAAATTTATTTAAAAAATGTTAAGATCCATCATATTATTTTATGGTGATTAATCACAAAATACTGTTCATAAGTTTTTCTCTTTAGTATTAAATTAAGATATTTTTATATATTTTCTTTCTGTTATTAAATTTAAATAAAGCATAAAAAAATTACTGTGAACTCGTTCGTTTATTACATTTTAATATCTCCGAATCTATCGTTCGTTTTTTATTGTCATGCCATTTTATGCCTGTGGATTGCACGTTCATTACCGATGTTGTAACGTTTTGTTAAACAAAGTGTTTTACATATATTCATATTTCTAAAATGGTTACAAATCTTGCATTTTGGGGTGTCTAATATAAAATCAAAACTTTTTTTAAAAAATTCTAACACAAGATCGTGATTGATTTGAACAATAGAATTGGAAAGAGAAACCTAATTTGTAGAACAAGTAGAGGAATCATACATGATCTCGTGACTTTGAGAGCATATATTATTTTTAAATACAATTAACTTATAATATTTTTTTACCTTTTCCTTGATTCTCTTACATTTGCATATCATAACCTTTTTTTCTGATTATTTTATCGAAATTTAGTCTGATATGACGTTTGTCTACGAAAATAATTTATAATTCACATATCCTAACTTTTTAAAAGTTTGTGAATTTTGAATTTGAAGATGATGTTCAGTTTTGTTTTTCTAAAGGTACGGAATAAAAAACGAAACATAGTCATCAATGAACGACTAAGAATTGATGTTTTTTTTATTATTCTACTAAAATATGTAAATAAGGATATAATAATATAATTTTTGGACAGGATTAAAATAAAAATATATTTTATATGCTATTAAGGTTTTAATCTTTTAAAAAAAATAACTTCAATTTTACTCTTATAATATTGGCATTTTCATATGATCTTGTGATCCATACGACCCACATGATCCTTGTGGTCCTTGCAATTCATGCAATCCTTGTGATCAATAAGGCCCTTGCAATTCATATGACTCATGCGATTCATGTGACCCTCAAAATCGTTCGAAAATCTTGATCTTTGCTTATTGTTCTCGCTTGAAACCGCCTGTCGTTCCTTTCTCTCAAATTTAAAATATATTTCGTTTCGAAAAAATCCCAAATCTTATATATTTTCACAAATAAAAAAATAAAAATACATTTATATTTTCTCCAATTTTTTCATTAGATATACGAGGAAAACCCGATAAAAATATCCTTGATATTCTTCCTTTTTAGAACCGTAACCAAATACATCTTTATTGGACTAAAATAAAATTATGAAAAAATTCCTTCTTATTTCTAGATATTGAAATCTCGATGATAAATGTACTTTTACACAGCTATTTTACTTGAACAATCATTATAGAGTCATTAAATCTTTTAATTATCATAACCACCGCCTAATAAAACCAAATATGTAAGTTCAGATACACTTACAAATGAATGTTTTTTAGAAATTTAGGGGGTTTTTCTATAATCATTTTAACTTTTTTTTTTGTAAAAATGAACTGTAAATTTTAACACGTGAAAATCGTTCGAGATGTAAGTACGTATGGGTTAAGGATCGACCTCATGTCAGAGATATCACAAGAACCAAAAAAAATTTTCCCCACTTAAAAATAAGAATGAAAACGGACCATATGTCTTTTTGTCATATAAATAAAACGATTATCAAGTGTTCTATAAAAGATGGACCATGACATGGATGGTTTTCCGTAGACCATTTATTCTTTGTATTAAAAAAATTAATAAACTGAAAAATTATTGACCATAAACTAAGCAAATAACGAATATTTATAAATATCTGACTATTTATGTTTATATTTATATTCGACGAATATTCAGATTTATTATTTGTATTTGTATTTATAAATTTAGATATTTGTAAATACGAATATTTGTCGAATATAAGAATATTTATATCCAAACCTAATTTTTTTAACGTAAAAAATATAGATATATATATATAAGAATTTTAATAAAAAAACCAATAATCATCAAATATAATCTAAAACGAAAATTCAAATCGCACAAATATGCAAAGATACATAATATAAAAAACCAAAGCACCAAATTTTCACAATTATCTCGGCAACAGTAATTTAAATTTACTTTTCGTCGATTATTCTACGAATATCGTCAATCCACCTAAAACAATTAAACAAATTGTTAGATTATACACTAAAATAAAACTTGCAAAAAATTATATATTTATTGAGTTCTATTTTTTCATATAATGTAATGTATCTGTAATATTATCCAACTTATTTGGATTATAACCAATGTTAAATGTAAATTAAATCTTCAACAATATTAGTTATTTTAAAGTATTTGATATTTTAGTCCTCCAATCATAAATATATTGCATATTTGTCTTTATATTTATATAATAAATGTTAAAATAAGATTAATAATATTTTATTTTCAATTTTATCATTAAAATCAATTTTGTTATATATCTATCTATATATTAACTAAGTTTTCTATTTAGTACTTACGGATACGAATAGTTCAGATAATTGAGTCTATTATTTGTATTTATCGAATATATGATTTCTAATATTCGTATTTGTATTTGTGTCAACAGATATTCGAATTTTTGGTTCGAATATATGAATCGAACACGAATACTTCAAATATTTTGTCCAACACTACCATAAATATAAAAGAAATAAGAATTGTGTTTTATATAATTCTGCTTTTTTATGAATCAATTTTCAAATACATATTTGTTTAGTATCTACATTTGAAAATATTGTAGTGAATTCTCCATAAATTAGATAATGAATAAAAAATTAAATTAAAAAACACACACTTAACTAGTATTTCCCATTATACAGTCAATAAACTCTCATATGATTTTTTTTTATGTCCAAAAGAGTATCTCACAATTTTACTCAATTTTTGGTTATCTTTTTAAGTTGTAATGACCTTTCTTTAGTAGCGGTCGCCTTCAATTACACTTTTCAAGAATCTAGGAACAACTCTTCCGAGATTTCAACCCACCATTATCTCCAATTGTATTTGCTTATAGTTATGAAGCGCACCAAATTTGTTTCTTGACCAAGTCAATTTTTCAAGACTCTCAACAATTTGAAATAAACACATAACAACCTTTCTGGATATTTGTATTTTAAAAAATTAACAATTTTTAAATTTAAATTTCTGATCACACAATCACAAACTTTTGTATAAAAATATAAAAAACAATAATCAAACATAATTATCACAAATAATCATCTTAAATCTCAAACAAATAGCAAACACACTTGTTTTTCAATTAAATATAGTATAATCATAAGTAACAACTTCTTCAAGAAGATCATTCATTTCTTCATGTTTTGATCACTATATTGAGTGCTAGAACATCTTTTTTCTCTCCTTGTTTGTATAATAAGACATTCAAACAAAAATTAGTCATACAATTAATTTGAACCAATTTAAATTGTAACAATTGAGTTTTCTTGCATAAGGTCTGCTACCCGATGTTCTTGCATGTCTTTCCTGCAAATTTTTATTTTTATTTTTAGATTACTCTAGATATAGTTGATGGAACCTCCTTGGTTATATTTTCTTTATTTCTCGATGTAATTTTGAACATTCGTGCATAAATTTTAAATTAAAAAGGAGGAAATTTCTTTTCTTTTGGATTTCAAGAGATAATGAAAATCAATTCACAAAGATGCTTATTATATCCAATATTTCAAAAATCCTTTAGATGTGTAAATGCATCTAGTATCTGAGTCAAATAAAATAATTGACCAATAACTATTCCATCTTTTTCTTTTATTTATTTCTTTTATCTAAAAGATTTTTTAGCAACTCATTCTTCTTATATCGTTTTTGATAAAATCAAGGATAAATAAATAAGAGAAACAAAAATAAGTTTCAGAGAGTTACATTTTTATTTAGACATTATTTAGCTTTGTATGTGCGTTACAAACTAAATTTGGATGTCTCTCAACTTACACTCGAACAATGTACTCATAACAATCTATCTTTTCTTTTATTATGATTATTATGGTTCATCAGGATTTCAGAGGAGTAAAAAAACTATTATTCATCCCTTTATTGTTTTTCACATCAAACATTTCAAGTGTATTTCAGTAAACCTTAAATAACCTTTATAAACCAAGTACAAATGAAAAAAACATTGACTCAAAAAATAATGCTCAATTTCATATATGTGTATATATATATACCTCATATATCTCAAATTAATTTAAAAATTTAGGACTATTAAACGTAATTACTCAGTGTTTTTCTCAAACACACATAACGATTATTCTACGTAGACTTCTTTTTATAGTATCCCATTTAAGAAATCTTTATATTTATCTGAAATAATCTAAAACCAAGAGAGCAAGCAATACCAAACAGTAATCTAAGAGATTCTAATATAGCAATGAGTGCATAAGTTTTGTCAAATATCCTTTGTACATAATGAATATTTGTTAACATAGGTTGTCCTGGTATAATCAAATCCATTTCCCAACAATATTTTCTTTGTTTTCATCTCCAAAATGTTACGCTCCTAACATAGTTCTTTTAAAAAATTGAAAAGTAGTTCTCGATTTCTTGTCATATGTCTAGAACATCCAATGTCAAAATATTTTTATGAAATTTTGAACTGACATTACAAAAAAACAAGCGATTTCCAACGGACATATCCGTTGGAAAACGCCAAATTTCCATTGCAATGAGCGATTCCAAATGGATGGCAACGGATCGAGAGCCATTGGAAATCGCTCGTTGCAAATCAAGATCTGTTGTGATTTCCAATGGGGTCAAAACGGATATTATCCGTTGGAATATTCCAACAGACGGGTAATAGAAAAATCCGTTGGTAGATCGTAACGGATTACTGTTATAATGTCTGCAACGGATGCTCGTTACAAAATCGGAACGGATGCCCGTCACAGTCCGTGACACGGGCGTTACAAAACTACAATGCATGCCCGTTGACAATTTGTAATAGATATCCGTTGCCCATCCGTTGGTATGAAAAATGCGCGAGAATTGAAAGGTTGCAACGGATGCCCGTTGACCAGATGGTGGGAAATGGCTACGAAAGTCTGTTGCAAAATGGCAGGAATTTTGGATTCCAAAATTTTTTAAAACTGTTAACGAGCATCAATTGGGATTTTTACGAAAAAATAAACAAAATTAAAAATAAATTAAAAAACCTTAATTAATTAAAAAAAGTTCTTACAAAGGATAAAAACATAATTTCTATTACATATCATCTAAATTTGTGGCGTCGAATTCTTTTCCGTGGTCACCAACACCTCGTGAAGAAGGCGTTACATCCGAATCGATAACCGGATCTAGACGCGGTGTTGTTTCCCCCGTCCGATGTTATGGTTGATGTCTGACCGTTAGCAATTCTATGACGCTCTCCATGTGCCGCTATGTACTCGAGTTTCTCGAAGTTGTGTTTCGAGATGCTCGATACGTCGTTCTTGCGTATAACTCTCTTGTACCACGGGGTTACCATCGTGGCGTCTTCGAAGATATCCTTTTGAAGCGAATCGAGACCATATAGACGCCCCTTATACGATCTAACCGATTACAAAATAAAAAAAGTTAGAGTTAGAATCGTTAGAAAATATTTTATTTACTAATCAAATTACAAACAATAATTTTTTTCTTGTCTCCAAAAAAATTTTGTCCTTTTGTAAACTGAGCTCGTCCGGAGTCGAATCACAAGCTTGTGATTGCTGTGTGATCTTATCCGTCACAGCTTTCATGGTCCGTTCCGCTCGAAGTTCGACGAGTTCAGGTTTGTCGCTCTCTTCCCCGACAACTGATTTTTCTTTTGCGTGGGGTTCTTCAACCAGCTCAAGAAGAGTCGGTTCTCTTCCTATTCTTTGCATCTGTTATATAACATAAATATAATTTATAAATATTTTAAACACAAAAAATTTAAATAATAACTAAAAGAAATTTACAAATTCTTTCTTTCTCTTCAAGAATGATTTTAGTCTCGAAGTATGGCGATGCGGACCATCTTTGGGAACCTTCTCGCCGTACCGACATTTCTTGGTCTTCTCTCTCTTGGCCTTGAAGTCCTCAGAATTCCATTGTTGGACGGGTTGGTTGAATACCTCGTTCCTTGCCCATTTCGATTTGGAATTCTTCTTGTAGTAGTTGCGCTTGGCGTTGTTCATCATTAAGCGCATTCGGGCTTGCATGTCGTGCATCCAAGCTGTGTAGATACGCGGCGTATTCTTCTTTCACCATTTGTATGTGCGGTGCAAAATAAATTATAATAAATTAGTTTAGAATAAATGTAATTAATCATTTTAAATACAAGTTTTATAGTACTTTTAAATTACGATGAAAGTACATCACCATCGACGGCGTATAACTTCTGGCATCACCTACCAGAAATAATAAAGGCAATCATGTTGTGATCCTTGGATGATGTTTGTTGTTAGCATGTTTGAGAACATCATCCACATCAAACTTACACAATGAAAATGAAATATTTAGATAATATTTATAATTAAAATAAATATTAATTAATAATTTGGATTCTTTCCATAACGTCCCGTCATGGCGATCAGGATCGATAATCGGAAGGGTGGGATGCCCGTCGAAATTATTGATCAATGCGTCTATATCCACCATATCGACCTCCTTCTGAACCCACAAACATACCACCACATCCTATAAATTGTCTAGCCCTCATTTTGTGTATTGTGTTTAGAAGCATTTGTGTGTGATAGATTTGTAACATTTGAGAGGATTTTGATTTAGATTTGTGTTGAAAATGAAGTTGTTCAAAAGGTTTAATATACAAAATTTCCAACAGGCATCCGTTGGCATTTCCAACGGATGCCCGTTGAAAAAAATGTCCACTCAATGGACGCAATTAATTGACACGACGTACGTTCTATGTTTCCAACGGGCATCCGTTAGCATTTCCAACGGATGTCCGTTGGAAATGCGTACTCCCGAGATAACGGACGCCAAAACGATTGTACGTCTCCCCGTGCAACATGCATCCGTTACAATTTGCAACGGATGCCCGTTGGAAGTCATAGTAGTGTAGGATAGCCATGATGACACTTCGCAATGGGCATCCGTTACATATTACCAATGGATGCCCGTAGGAAGTCATAGTAGCGTAGGATAACCATGATGACACTTTGCAACGGGAATCCATTACATATTACCAACGGATAGGAGTGGCCAATCCGGGTTTCGATCCGGGTTCCTCGGGTTTCGATCCGGGTTCGGGTTCCTCGGGTTTACGAAAATTGAACCCGAATTGAACCCGAATGTTTTCCGGTCTGGGCTCTTCGGGTTTCGATTCGGGTTCGGATTATTCGGGTTCTGAAGCAGTGAACCCAAAAAAACCCAAATTAAATTCGGGTATCCATGAGTTATTCGGGTTATTCAGTATATTCGGTTTATTTAGATTATTTGGGTTCGGGTTATTGGGTTATTTGAGTTTTTCAGGTTATTTGGGTTCGGGTTATTCGGGTTATTTGAGTTATTCAGGTTATTTGGGTTCGGGTTATTTGGGTTATTCAGGTTATTTAGGTTATTTGGTTTCGGGTTATTCGGGTTATTTGGGTTATTTAGGTTCGGGTTATTCGGGTTTTTTTGGGTTTTGTAAGGGTTTTTCGGGTTCTCTAAAAAAAAGTTAACATACAAAAAAGTTAAAAAATATACATATCTAAAATTAGATAATATAACTCATAAAAATTAACTTCGAAAATACCAAAATAAAATGAATTCTAAAAACCTAAAATATTAGTCGTGTGGTTCTTAGAAAATAACCTAAAATATTAGCCCTAAAATTTAATTCGGGTTCCTCGGGTTCCTCGGGTTTAACCCGAATCCGGATCGGACCGACCCGAACCCGAACGGGTTCTAAAATCTGAACCCATATGGGTTTTTAGGGTAACCCATTTTGTAAACGATCCGGGTTTTTCGGGTCGATCCGGGTCGGTCCGATCCGGGTAACCCAGATTGGCCACCCCTAGCAAATTGTAACGAATGCCCGTTGGCGCTGCCCAGATGTGAACCGTTGTGTGTTTAGATGATGATATGTACCAGTTACTTCTTCATCAAATATCCTGTAATGAAAATACATTAACATTATATATATATATATATCTCTTCATTGTGTTTAAAAAATTGATTTTCATTGTTTCGTACCTTTCTAAAGGTAATATCTCTTGATAATTTAGTAATATATATGTGTGGACGTGATTATACTCCTCTAGTATTAACCAATATTATTCGGATTTACCTCTTGTACGTCCAATCGGTGTAAATATCTCAAGAATTGTACAAAATTATGGATTATATTGATATAGATAGTTTGTGTGATCAACCATTGTACGTCTTTCTTTTCACTGAATATGCTACTCGAAATAAAATATGCTGAAATATGTGATTTCTTACAACAAGTATTGTTTAACAATAGATCTGACGCCATCTCCACGCTGTCCCGACGCCATCTCCACGAAAATACCTTCGACAACTTTGTAATATATATATATATATATATATTCTGTATGAATTTTAATTAATCATTGTTATTTGTAAACATTTGAAAATTAAAATTTATTTTTATTTTTTATTTATTTCAATTTTTTATTTTTTAATTATTTTCAAAATTGCGGACGGATCGGCCGTCCCCAATTTCGGACGGATCCGGGCGTCCGCAATTGCGAACGGACCGGGCGTCTGTAATTTTGAATAAAATTGAAATCCTAAACCGTCCGTTAACAAATGATTTTTCTCGTTGTTTTGTGGACGACGGTGTGGTCTGAAATTACGGACAATTTAGGGACTGAAATTTTCGTCCGTATTTGCATACGTATAATGGAATATATTCATTTAGGGACGCTCGTTTGCGGACTACTTTTCTCCTTCCCTAATCAGTCCCTAAACGTGTTTGGGGACCGATTCTTGAGTCCCTAAATCTTAATTTTCTAGTAGTAAGTTCAATCTTTCGTAAAGGATTTGCATTTTGGTTTGCATGCACAATGCTTCTTCTTTTTGTACCACGTTCTTTCGAAAATGTTTTTTATATTTCCGGAAAGCATGTCCATGAGAAAGAAATCTTCTATGACAATTAAACCAACATGGTTTCTTACCATGTATTAGTCGAAATGAATCTGTATCCTCCATACAATATGGATATGCTAATCTCTCATGCGTGCTCTATCCAGATGACATTCTATAGGCAGAAAAGTCGTTAATTGTCCACAACAAGACCGCATTCAATGTAAAATTTTTGCTTCGTACTCACAGTATGAGCAAGAATTCTTTCACTCCACAAATGTCTTAATTCATGAATTAAGAGCTGCAAAAAAGCATCGAAACTTTTCTTCGGATGTTCTGGTCCTAGAATCAGCAACGTTAGAAACATTACCTCTCTTTTCAAACACATATCGGAAGAAAAATTATATGGAGACAAAACCACCGGCCACAGAGAATATTGACTTCCAGATTGTCTATATAGACTAAAACCATGGGTGTACAGGCAAAGATAAACATTTCTCGTTTCATACGCGAACTCAGAAAATATTTCATTGAAATCTTTTCAAACCTTACCATCCAATGGATGTTGCATTATCCCTTCGCCCGTCAAGTGCTCTGCATGCCATCTCATTGCCGCAATGGTTTTTTTCGATTCAAATAACCTTCTCAACCTGTTTGTTACAGGCATATAGAACATTTTTGTATGATACATATTTACGTGGAGATGGGTTTTTTGGCCGAAATATGCTTGCACCGCAAAATTTGCATGCCAACAAGTCTTTATCATTTCTCCAAAACAACATGCAATTGTTTCTACAAACATCAATTTTCTCATGTGGCATTCCCAAATCTTTTAAAACACTCTTTGTTTTGTAGTATATCTCGGGAGCTTGATTATTTTCTGCCAAAAATTCACGCATGGTTTTGCAAAATGAATCCATGCAATTTCCAACAACATTGTAGTCTGTTTTTATACTCATCAATCTTGAAGATAAAGATAAGCGGCTCTGACCTTCACAACAACCTTCATATATATGTTTTTCGTCGAATCTAATAAGTTGAAAAGTCAGTGTGCCTCATTGTTCGGCATCTCTTCATTCGTTTGTTCAACAACTCCAGGAAAAGCATCAAACACTATTTCCACATATGGATTGGTCGTTGATGCTTCATAAATAACTTCTTCATTTCTTTCTACTTGTGCTTTTTGCATAATATCTATAACCCCGTAATTTTTCCCGTAAAATAACCAAATTTCGTAATTCTCTACAAAACCCACCTTGTAAAGATGTTTGCAAACAATTCCGTGACCTCTATACTTCATATTTTTTCATCTTTTGCATAGACATGACATTGTCCACGTTCTTGACACAAAGGTTGTATCGACGCAAAACTCGTGAATTGCTCCAATCCGTGTAAGAATTCGTGTATAATTTCTTCGGTTACAGGATATTTTCTTCTATACATCCACTCTCTCGATCTATATATATATCTATTTGAAGAAGACGACATTTTGTTGGAAATATATTTGTTGTTATGGTTTGATGCTAAAACCTTGATATTGATCATTAAATAGTGTTTTTTCCAATAAACATCCATTGGAATCATTAACGAGCAAATTCACGTGAAAATATTCCAACGGTAGTCCTCGAAATGAACACTTTCAACAGGCATCCGTTGCCAATACCAACGGACATCCGTTACAGTGGGCAACGAATATTCGTTGGCCTATTTTTATGGTTTTCTAATGGTGTGTCAACGGATGGTAGCAATGGACATGATTTGTTGCCCGTCCATTGACATTTGCAATGGATGACAACCCGTTGAACGTTCACGGGTATCCGTTACAATCCGTTGGCAATGTTCATCAACGGACATATTTGTTGATCGTTCGTTGCAAACTGCATGTCTTTTTTGTAGTGTGATGTATATGCTATTATGCACAAAATCAATTTTCTTAATCCAAATTTGCATTATTTATGGTTTTGAATACTTACCTCTAATGTGTCTCCTCTTTAAATGGTAATATTTAGCTTTTTTATGGCCATATTTTCCATAATATTAGAATATTATGACCTTCTTTCATTGCAAATAGATTTTGGTACGTGGAGTACTTTGTAATAGTCCACACGTAATGTTTGTTAATGTTCCTCTGGAAACATGCTTATCACTCTTGGTTTGAGGTGTACTTCGTGATGTCCTAGGTGTAAAGTGTGTGAGTACTTCTTTAGACACAAACTTCATTTGTGATTTTCCTTCGTGTCCAACATATTCGATACCAAAATGATTAGGTTCTTTTGTTACCATGGTGGGTAGATGACCAAGCTTCTTCATTTTATTTGTGAGCATATTTAATTGCTTGTTATTTCTTCTAGTTGTCTTTGAACTAGTACAACTTTCACTTCTTTTGCATAAAATTTACTATGCGACTCATTATTAGTCATGAAAAGTTTGATGTTGGATTTTCTTATCTTCAACCACTCATTGTAAATGATTTCAACATTAACGTCCTCAACATCACTATCAAATATTCAATAGCTTTCTTTTGATCCTTTTCAATAATACCAACGAAACTACAAAAGATGTCAATTCATCTTTATTACAATTCTTAGATTTTGAATAAGTTTCATTAACGTATATGGTGACTTTTCTTTTCTTGTTTGAGAATCTCCACATTCATTTTTGTATGCAAAACATTTGCAGTTGTAACATTGATCTCTCGAAGATTTTTTTAGTATACTTTTTCTCTTTTGACCACTTGAACATTCTGATTTTATATGTCTGAAATCTTTGTAGTCATGATATTGCACACTAAATATTTCTTCTTTGTTTATGAGTTGTACTTCAGTATTCGTACGTTGCACTCTAGAACACATCTTTATGAAATTTTCAAACTTCTTTGCAAAAACACTATATTTTTTTCAGTGTTTCTTCAGATACTTACAAATTTATTCATTCATGTTGATCCTTGTTTGAAGAATCTTTCTCAAATTGAATTTCTAATTCATATGCGACAATGATTCCTACAATCTTCTTAAAACTTGTCTGATCTATATTCAATGATATATTTAGTGCATCTTTATGTGCATAAATTTTGTTTTGAAAGATATCTAAGCATTAACTAGCTTATTTTTCTTATAGACTTGACCAAGTATACTTTATTCGTTAAAATATGCATTTATTCTTCCACAAAATTCCTTGACAGTGTAATATCCTATCATCTTTAATTTTCAAATTGATGTTCAATTATGTCGAGACGTATTCTCTTAACATTTGATGTAACTTCATGATTGATTTTTAGTGTATCCTATGCTTCTTTTGCCGACTCGTATCATTGAATTTGTTTGAATTCATTCATGTCCACAGATGCAAATACTACAGTAAGCGTCTTTGCATTATATATTGAATTATATTTATCCCTAGATGTCCACTAATCCAATGGCTTTTCCTTGGTGTTTCCTTGTTCATCCACTACCATAGATGGACTTTATCCATTCTTAACAGCATCCCATGCGTCCTCGTCAATGCCTCTGATATTTGTTCGCATCTTCACCTTCCAAAAAATACATATCTCTTAGACCTTCTATGTTGTCTTTAGGATCTCACACCAAACAATAACATATCTAGCTTTTGGTGATATGTTTTGACACAAATCGAAAAGTTAAAGACAACGCATATATCTCAAATATAGACATAAGAAATTATATATTACCGAATTATTATTTTGTTATTCATTATAAATTAAAATTGTCTACCATTATAAGGCATGGTCCATGTTATTCATTATAAATCACAAATATAGAAATAAGAAATTATGTATCACCGAATTGTCCACCATTGTCTCCAAATGCAATTACATTTAATTCTAGAGCACGCCAATTTTATTTTTTGATCAAGTAATTCTCATACACTCTATAATAGACAATTCAAAAATCTCTCAACAACCTTTCATAAAATCAATTCCACAAAACTCTCAATCACTTGAAACAAATACAAAACAATATAAAATAATTTTAAACATTAACATGGAGCATGCCTTATAAGAACAACTAAAAGTATATAAACCTCATATGCATTTATTGTATTTATATATTAATATTAATTCCTTCAAATTTATACATTAGTAAACCTAAATGTATATAATTTGGAATTTATCTGAGCTATCTATATCTTTTTTTATTTATAATACCAAATTGTCTGTAGATTTAGAATGATTTTAAAAAATGATGTAAATTGGAATAATTGTTTCACGGGATATCAAAGGTGGAATAATTGTTGGAGAGGTCAAAGCTGACGGATGAGGAGTTAATGACATCCACTAGACTCAGACGATTTTGGATAATGGAGATGAGTTAATAACCATGAACTTGTGGTGAATTATTATATCCGTTAATGGAATGTATTTTATCTCTTAATTGTATTATGATTTTTTTTTAAAATCGTTATCATTTCTATTTTTTTGTCTCATAGAAAACACTAGAGAGAACATGCTGAATTAAGAAAATTCAAAAGGAGGGAATAATAAACTGAAGATCAAAATAAATGAAATTGGTTTGAAATAATCTGAATTAACATATATATATTTAAGACTAGTTTGATTGACCGAATTTTGTTTGTAGAATTACAACGGAAGGAAAATAGATAAATTTGTAAACTTGAGATGATAATATAATTATGATTAGAAATTATTGGAATTGGACCAAATACATCATATCAAGTTATCAAGTCCTATAAATTTTTACATGGTCATGCTTGACAATTTTTGGATTACATAACATACATACTTCCAGTTTTTAAATTACAAATCATATTCAAATTACAGGAAAAGCATTGATTATAAAATATATTTCATTGAGTTAAAGATCAGAATCTTCGAACTATAATCAAAATATTTTTTGTTCGGTTTTAGAGTTTATTTAAAAGGAAATATATTTTTTTAAAAAAGATAATTTTGGTAAAAGAAGAATATTATCCAAAAACATTGGGGAACTCAAGATCACAAAACATCAGAAAAACAGAACATAAGAATCAAATG
The DNA here is from genome assembly GCA_036759665.1 of Gynandropsis gynandra. Classification (NCBI taxonomy): domain Eukaryota; kingdom Viridiplantae; phylum Streptophyta; class Magnoliopsida; order Brassicales; family Cleomaceae; genus Gynandropsis; species Gynandropsis gynandra. The sequence goes on from CM071874.1 coordinate 33,179,284, forward strand.
GTTTCAGAAGCAAAGCTTCTTCTTTACAAACAAATGTTTTTTTCACTGTTCCTCAAGACAAAATGAGAACAATACAACAATAATACAAAACATGAAAAGCTTTAGCCACAAGTTCTGTTTTTCTTTTTTATTATAAACCAAACATCAAAATCCTACAAATGGAGCAAACCACCAAAAGGGCAAAGGGACGGCCGCGGTTTACTTCCAAAACAATGCTCCAAGAACCCAACGAATGCCAGTTCCTCATGTTATAAACTAGGCACGAGAAAATAAACGCACACGGGAGTAAGTCTAAGGGATATACCTGGAGTCTCGGTTCCCATCTTAATCAGCCCTCGATTGGCCAGCTCGAGATGATAAGATGATGCCTACAATAAGGCCATATAGAGCAAGCGCTTCTGCGAAGATAAGGATAAGAATCATCCCGACAAAGAGTTTAGGCTGCTGCGCGTTCGCCCTGAAAAAAACAAATTTCAAGGCACAATGTTACGTTTAACGGCCCATTCTCGTGTTTCATAGTATTTATATTTCATGGCTGATGATATGTTCATACATACACTTCATAATGCCACGAGGAATGTAAACATGTTCATCTATGGATGATTTAAAAGCAGTAAGAACAAACCTAACACCAGCATCACCAACGATTCCAATGGCCATTCCAGCAGAAAGACCAGCGAGACCACAGGCAAGACCAGATGAGAGGTGTGCATAGCCGTCGAATAGATAGTAAGATTTAGCCTTGGGGTTGATTCCCGTACTGATGATAACAGGATCAATCCATCCATAAATACCCAAAACACCAGCCATAACCACGGGGACAATCGACTTCATGACCAATTCAGGCCTCATCACTCCCATTGAAGCCACACCAACACCACTCTTTGCAGTTCCATAGGCAGCTCCCATACCTAACATTCATTGAAATCAAATTCAAAAGATCAATGGCTCGAGAAAGAAGGCAGATTCAGAAGAATTGTACCCAATGTAAATACTTTTTGGAAGACTGATGATGAAAACCGTTCGTATTTTCAAGGAACACGAAAACAAGATCTAAACTATTTCACATAAATGTGTCTCAGATCCATGTCCAAATAATCGACTAAACTTCGATCCATTATTCTACCAAAGCATTGTAGATCAGATGATCACACGCAACGCCAATACCATCAACCAAGTAATTATCTCGACCTAGATCGAACCTAAAAGACCCTTTACTCAGGAAAAAAACAATCACTCATTAAGAAGCACAAATCTAGCAAAGTTCACAAAAAATTTGCGGTCCAATCCACAGATCTCCAAGCAAACAAACGATTCTTAGTCATTTTCCAGGAAGAAATCCGGTTTCAAAATCAGATCAAGCAATCACAAAAACAAATTACAAGGAATTCGAAAACGAAGAATCAGATGAGAGAGTGGAGGCATCAATTACATGAGAAGACGAGCGCGGCTGCAGCGCCAAGGAAGCCGAAGAAAGGTGCCGTCTCATCGCCGCTAAACGAAGACATATCGGAATTACTCTCGGATCTCACACGGCGTCGCTGGAATCTGAAGAGAGAGAGAGAATTGGATTTCGCAGCGATCCGTATGAATTTTGTTTGTTGACAAAAAAAAAGGAGTGGAAGAGAACGTCGAAGCTTGTCCTATAACAGTGACGAACACGTCTCTTAAATCATGGGCCGGGTCTAAATAGAATATCCGACCCGGCCCAATTTTGTTATGAATAGATAGATATTCATGAATGAACCTATAAAATAATATATTGATTTTATTGGAAAATTCTTGGTGTTATTTCCCAAATAGTTAATATCAGTTTTGTTTTCTGTGATGGGCACACGAGAATTTTTGGAAAAAAAATCTTAAATTTTATACAGCCATATATTGTTTGGCAATTTTTAAAATTAAAGCTTTATAAAATATTATTTAAATTATTTCCAGACAAAAAATCCACACATCCAACATAACATAGACAAGGCCTAGGATTGTAAATTGTTGAAATCCAAATATTTAAAGAACATGAAATTCTGTACATTGATAGATTATACATATAACAACATAGAGGCTTTGCTTTTGTGTTGTGACTAAAACTTCTAATAGATAAAGGGAAAAATAGCACTTCTGTTCTTCGGGTAATTCTCAAACTTCCGGCGATACCACCGGTGCGTTTCTCCGGCAGCAAATGTCAGATTTGCAACCTGTAAAAAGCCGATAAAACAGAACCAAAAAAACGAATGTAATAAGTTCGCGAATAAAGCGACGAGAAATAAAAACGATATATCGATTATTTGGATGAACCGACGAGAAATAAAAACCATGTATTTGATCGATGATTTGGATGAACCGACGAGAAATAAAAACCATATATCGATCGATGATTTGGATGAACCGACGAGAAATAAAAACCATATATCGATCGATGATTTGGATGAACCAACGAGAAATAAAAACGATATATCGATGATTTAGAGAGGAGATTAATGTACGATACCACGAATCCAAAGAGTAACCAAATGGTTAAATCTGTTCCTCCACTTGCAATCACCAAACCCGCGTATAACACCTGAGTTTCGAAGCATCATTCGTTACGGGAATTTCAAACGAGAAATTTATATAAAACAAATGGTGGGATGTTTCTATTACGATTTCTGCCAAGTAATGTGGTGAAGAAACGATCTCGAACCAATCTCCATGGGGAATTATGTACTCGTTGGCCTGCTTAGGATGCTCCCGAAGCGATCCCTACATGTAAAAACCCATGTGAGTTGCCTCGACAATTGAGAAGAAGACAATGGTAAGACTTACGAGAATTGTATGACAGAGGCGTTGATGTATCCAACCCCAGAAAAATAGAGCCGCACCGATCCATTGACGCCACCCAAGTCTCATCAGAGGGTTTAAAGAGAGCCATAAATCAAATTCAGGGGCGGAAGTATGGCTTTTTTTCCCTTTAGCGATGAACTCGATTAGTTGATTGCCCGTGAATCTGCTTACTTCTGGTGCGACCGTAGCACAGAGTGATAACGGAGCTGCTGTGTAGAAACTATAAAAGCGAAACCCGTCAAATCCTACACATCTCAATATTGAATTCAAGACGATTATGAACTAACGAGTAACCCTAATTTGCATCATCTGATTGACAGTAATCCTAATTCTGTGATAAAAAAAAACCCTAATTTGCATCATCTGATTGACAGTAATCCTAATTCTGTGATAAAAAAAAACACTAATTTGCATCATCTATTTGACAGTAACCCTAATTCTGTGATAAAAAAAAACACTAATTTGCATCATCTATTTGACAGTAACCCTAATTCTGTGATCAAAAACACTAATTTGCATCATTTAATTGACAGTAATCCTAATTCTGTGATCAAAACACTAATTTGCATCATCTAATTTACAGTAACCCTTATTCTGTGATCAAAAACACTAATTTGCATCATCTAATTGACAGTAACCCTAATTCTGTGATAAAAAACACTAATTTGCATCATCAAATTGACAGAAAGTGAAGAAAAAAGCTTACAAGATTCCAGTGAGATAGGCGAAAATGTGCATCCGGGCAGAAGGGCTATACTTAAATACGTAAACAGACTCAATGAGACGTCGTAAAACTTGAAATTCCATCAGCAAAAGTAGAAACACTGATTGCCAAACTTTGAACCGATGCTCAAACGGAGTCAAATGGGATTTATGAAACGAGAATAGATGTGAGCCACCAGTTAAATGGCTAGCAAGATCTGAAAATTGGAATTTATCCAAAGACCATGGCGCCATTTTGTAAGCGTAATTCCAAACTGTAGCAAGTAAAAGGGTCGTCCATGCCACACCCACAACGTAGAAGTGACCAAAATATTTCTGAGGAATACTGAATTTCTGCAATTAAAACCAAAGCAACAACAGGGTTAACACAGAAGAACTATGAATTGTTTTTCTTTTTCACAAAAAATTGTGAATTTTGAATTTTGAGATCGGGACGGAAGAACAGAAGGATGAGAAGATAATTCAAACCTGAGACGATGATTGCAAAATCTTGCCTCTACCAGCAAAACCCAATATGACTCCACGAAATTTGCTTAGCCTGGAACTGGGTATGGAAGCGATCACTATAGGCAATATACCCGCGATCCAAGCAGCTCTGATGAACCACACAAGCCCTAATTCCATAATTTTTCTCCTAATTTAACAAAAAAAATTAATTGGAAGAAAAGAATGCCTTAGAAACCTCTAAATAGAAATGGGTCCAACTCTGTTTGCATCAAACATCATTCTGGAAGAAGTTAAGCATAAATTGCCCTGAGAGGAAGCCAAAGAAGAAAAGCATGGACCCGAAGAAGAACATTAATATCTAAATTAATTTTTTTGTATAAATTTTGTATTAAAAAACAAATGCGTCTATAGAAATTTAATTTATTTCCTATTCTTTTTTCTTTTTTCCTTAAATTTGTATTGAAAAACAAATGGGTCTATCGAAATTCAATTTATTTCCTAATTTTTTTTTCTTTTTTCCTTAAATTTTTATTAAAAAACAAAGGGGTCTATAGAAATTCAATTTATTTCCTTAAATTTGAGATCTCTTGCCTTTTGTTCTTTTTTTCTTTTCAACAAAAAGAGAAAAGAAAAAGAAAACAATGCGTGAAAAAGCTGCGTGTTGAATAGTAGTATCTTTGCTTGGATCACAATCCACGTAGGATCGGGATTTTAATTTAATATATTTAATTCACTATTCATGGTTCGTATCTATCGATAATAAAAGCTTGCCTTATGTTAATTAATTTAATTCACATTCATGGTTTTGATTCCATTTTTCAAATTTATTTTTTTTAAATAGATTCAAAGCTATTTCATATTGTATTGAAATGTGATTCACACTTACTTCAATATTTCTATATTAATTCTTTATTTGTAATATCAAACTCTATCACCACCCTAAATTGAGTTGAATTAAATCCAAATTCATTTAACAAAATTTGTGAAAATTGAATGTTAAAATCTCTAAATCTGCAATTATTTTGATAATTTGTGACATATTTAACATATTTAAAACATATTAAGTTAGCTTTGTATTTATTACAATGAATAAAATTGTGTATTTAATTTAAACTATCCATGTCAATATTGTAAAAATATATTGAAAGAACATTAAAAAGCAATATAGAAGAAATTATAAAGATGTGAAGAAAGAAATTATCATTACGAGAGAAGGAAAAGAAAAAAATTTATCATTTTTCATAACGTGTATTGCTTGCATTTCATTATCAATCTAATAATTAAAAATGACAAAGGCATTGAAAGACCAAATTGTAGATTCAATATTCAAGTTAAAAGCAATATTATTCAAAATCACAACATTATTAAGACATCCAATGAGCAAGACAATACAAGACAACAAGAACAATAACCTTAATCCACGAACCATATACTATTTGAATTGATCAACATTACCATTCCAAAATCCTAGAATTTGAGATTCTGTATAATACATATATAGATATTTGATTTTCAACACAACATAGCAACGGTACAAACCGAATCAAAATAGGAAACATAAAAATATATGTTAATTCAAAATCTAAGTCTAGTAAAGATAGATATAGAGAATTTACAAAAGGATTTATGGTGTGTTGGGAGATGGAATTTTTACCTCAAATCCACACTCTTATACAATAAAACCAAAGTGTGAGGAAGACGACGAAGATTAGTGTGTGACGACGAGCAACGGCCAAAGACAACAACAGATCACTCATTAAGAAGCACAAATCTAGCAAAGTTCACAAAAAATTTGCAGTCCAATCCACAGATCTCCAAGCAAACAAACGATTCTTAGTCATTTTCCAGGAAGAAATTCGGTTTCAAAATCAGATCAAGCAATCACAAAAACAAATTACAAGGAATTCGAAAACGAAGAATCAGATGAGAGAGTGGAGGCATCAATTACATGAGAAGACGAGTGCGGCTGCAGCGCCAAGGAAGCCGAAGAAAGGTGCCGTCTCATCGCCGCTAAACGAAGACATAACGGAGTTACTCTTGGATCTGACACGGCGTGGCTGGAATCTGAAGAGAGAGAGAGAGAGTTGGATTTCGCAGCGATCCGTATGATGAATTTTGTTTGTTGATAAGAAAAAAAAGGGTGGAAGAGAACGTCGGAGCTTGTTCTATAACAGTGACGACGAACACGTCTCCTAAATCATGGGCCCGGTCTAAATAGAAGATCCGACCCGACCCAATTTTGTTACGAAGAGATAATATTCAATTTGGGAAAACATCCTATTCCCCCTAAATTATCATTATTATTCATCTTATTCTCCCCTAAATTTTGAAAATTCATCCTATTCCCCTTCTTTTAACTTTCTATTAAATTTTCTGTTAAATATTTTTAAAACAGCCTATTCCCCCCAAACTAAATGATTTCCAGCCTATTCCCCCCGAACTATATGAATTTCAGCATATTCCCCCCAAACTATATGAATTCCAGCCTATTCCCCCGAACTATATAAATTATAGTCTATTTCCCCCCAAACTATATAAACTATAGTCTATTTCCTCCCGAACTATATAACATATAGTAAATTCGGTTAAATCGGGTTGAAATTCGGTTAAATCGGGTTGAAATTCGATGAAATCGGGTAAAGTCTAGGTGAAATCGAGTTAAATTTTGGTGAAATTGGGTGAAATCGGATTAAATATGAGTGAAATCGAGTTAAACTTCAATAAAATTGGGTTAAAATTGGGTGAAATCGGGTTAAAATTGAGTGAAATATATTAAAAATCGGTTAAATTGAGTAAATTTTAGGTGAAATTGTCTCAAAATTTGGTGAAATTGTGTTAAATTTGATTGAAATATAGTGAAAATTTGGTTAAATCGAGTTGAAATTCGGTGAAATCGAATAAAAATTGGGTGAAATTAGGTCAAAATTGAGTGAAAACGTGTTAAATTTGAGTGAAATAGAGTGAAAATTCGGTTAAACCGGGTTAAAATTCGGTGAAATCGAGTAAAAATTAAGTGAAATATGGTTATGTTAAAATTATGTTAATATTAGAGAAATCATATAGAATTTTTTGTAATTGTTAGAATTTAAAGTATTTTTTATTTTAATATTTTGTTATATAAAAAAATTAATAATAAATTAAAATTAAAGAAAATATGTTATTTTTAGAGAAATCATATAGTTCGGGGGAAATAAGCTATATGTTATATAGTTCGGGAGGAAAATAGTTTATATTTATATAGTTTGGGGGGAAATAGACTAGAATTTATATAGTTCGGGGGGAATAGGCTGGAATTCATATAGTTTGGGGGGAATATGCTGAAATTCATATAGTTCGGGGGGGGGAATAGGCTGGAAATCATATAGTTTGGGGGGAATAGGCTGTTTTAAAAATATTTAACAGAAAATTTAACAGAAAGTTAACGGAGGGGGGAATAGGATGAATAGTGATAGTTTAGGGGGAATAGGATGTGCAGGAAAATTCAGGGGGGAATAGGATTAAAGTGGTAAAGTTTAGGGGGGAATATGTTGTTTTCCCATTCAATTTCTATCAAACATCATTCTAGAAGAAGGTAAGCATAAATTGCTCTGAGAGGAAGCCTAAGAAGAAAAGCATAAGGGGCCGGAGAAGAATATTAATATTTAAATAAATTTTTTGTATAAATTTTGTATTAAAAAAACAAATGCGTCTATAGAAATTCAGTTTACTTCCTTAAATTTCTATAGACGAGGACAACAGCGGTGAGAATGGAAGCGGCGACTTGGGATATGGGAGAATGAAGTCATTGAGAGAAGTACCCAAAATGTATGTCGGTCGACTGTTAGGGTTAAGACAAATGAGGTAGGGCTTTTTTAGGGTTAGGATAAGGTAAAATTATAATTTAAAAAAAAATCATGTAATCACGGGTACCCTTTCAGTTTTTTAGAACATGAACTCGAATTTTCGGGTACAAATATTTTTTTCACAAGTTCGAGACGAATTTCGGATCAAGATGGATTGTACGAGTTTTTTTGCCCACCCTTAATTCATACTACCCCTTATTGGATTGTTTGGATGGTAGATCATGAAATGTAGCACCACTAATATTGGACCGGAGGTAGCGACGACCCAAAAGATGGTAACGACGTTTTGTTCCAATTGTTTTAAAGGTTGACTCTTGACGAATTTTGCTATATTTTATTTATTTGAGTGTTTCTGACTTCGGATTTAAGTTCTTGGGATATTGGATTTGATTTTGATATTTTGATTTCAATGTGTTTTGACATTAATTATTTAATAAACCAATAGCAGAAGAGAGGGTTATTGTGCATACAAGACTCTTCCAGTTCTTACGTTAGCTTTGTTTTTATTTACATTTAAAATTTTTGTCAGAAAAGTGATGATAGACGTCTCTAATCCTATTCGAACAAGATAATGACGTTATATGATCATTCATAACTTCTAAAATAAAAAAAATTGTTTAATTTTGAGATTAACGCTACAAAAGACAGTTTTAAAGGAGTAGATTTGATGAACTCCTAGAAAATTATTTTTTTCATGAATAAATGATGGAATAAAATCTCAAATTTTAATCATCATACTTATCTATTTCTTAAAATTATACACCTATTTATTTTGATATTATAATCTTTGCATTTGGTTAAGGTGCCATAAAAATATACAAACTTGACTCTTGACATCTAAAATTTATACCCCAACATTGTGATCGTCATCGATTTTTCGTAGCGGTTGTTGACATGGATACCACGTCAATAACCACGTTAATAACCAATTAGTCAAAAATCCAGAATAAAAAGAATTGACTTTAAAGTGATATAAAAATGTCTAAATTTTCAATATTTCTAACGGTCATCCCTTGGAAAACAAGCTGTAAATTGACGCCACGTGTTGCCTTTGCAACGGTCATCCGTTGGAACGTTGGAAAGTGTAATGATGACTTCAGAAAATGTAGCTTTCCCAACCGTTTTTGCAGGCTTTCCAACGGTCATCCGTTGGAATTTTCAATGGATGACCGTTGCAAAGGCAGACGAGCCGCCATTTAGCCATCCGTCGCCTCGGGAACACGCATTTCCAACGGGCATCCGTTGGAATTTCCAACGGATGACCGTTGGGAATACGAAACGACGCGTTGTTGGAAATTTCGATATATATAAACCGACAAACTGTTCTTATTTCAACACAAATCCAACAGAAAAAAACTTCTCTAACATTCACATTTCACACACAAACATAGAAACAATGAGGTCGAGACGTTTCATAGGATCGGGTGGTTTACTTGCTGGTTCCGCGAGAGCGCCTCCCCCGCCGCCACCACCACCATATCGTCCTCCGTCTCCAGTATTGGCACCGTCGATATTTGTTGACGAGGACGATATGATAGATATCGATGCGTTGATCGATGATTTCGAAGGGCGTCCAACCCTTCTAATCATCGATCCAGAACGTGCTCCTGGGACGTTATGGTAAATATTATCTAACTATTTTGATTTGTATTATTATATTTCATAAATATTATCTAACTTTTTATTTTTGATATGCAGGTTTGATGAGGACGATGTATTAAAACACACCAACAACAGTATAATCCAAGGGTCCTTACAGGACGACCTCTACTATTCCTGGCAAGTTACGCCAGAAGTTGTGCGTCAGCGATGGTGGCACACTTTTATTGTAAGTTTTTTTAATTATATTTCAACTTTTTAATTATATATATTTGAAAAAAAAATTTATAACTTTATTTGCAGCGCTCATACAGATGGCGGAGAACTCATACAACGCGCATCTACACAGCATGGATGCGCGACATGCAAGTTCGGATGCACTTAATGATGAATGGTGCGAAGCGCAACTACTACGCCAACAATAGCAAACCGAAATGGGCAACCGAAGCGGTCTTCAGCAAAATGATTGAGCATTGGGAGTCCGCGAAATTTAAGACCAAGAGCGAGAAGGCCAAACAATATCGCTACGGTGAGAAGGTTCCTGGAGATGGTCTGCATCGCCATACGTCGGGATCAAAATCCTTCACGAAAAGAAAAAAATAATTGGTAAAATTTTAATTATTTAGATCTTTTGTTTATTTAAATATTTATCTAACAACATTTATTTTATATTGTAGATGCAACGGATGGGAAGAGAACCGACTCTTCTTGAAGTGGTATTAGAAACCCATGCAAAGAAGAAGTCGGTTGTCGGGGAAGAGACCGACTAACCCAAACTCGTCGATCCTCGAGCGGAGCGAACCGTGAGAGCTGTGACGGAGAAGATCACACAACAATCTCAGGCTTGCGGTTCAAGCCCCAACGATCTCAGTCCTTTACAAAAGGACCAAATTTATTTAGAGATAAAAGGTTATTATTTTATTTCTCAATTATTAATCAAATAATTTGTGAAAATCTAACGTTATTTTTGTTTGTTTTGTAGTCGGTGAGACCATATAAGGGACGTCTATACGGTCTCGGGGCGTTTCAAAAGGATATCGTCGAGGAACTCACGACGGTACCTCCCGCGGTGCAAGAGAGTTTTTCGCAACAACGACGGATCGAAGATCTCGAAGCACAAGTTCGAGAAACTCGAGCCAAAGTGCAACTCCTGGAGAGCGTCATCGAGTTGATGTTGGGGCAAGGGAAGGGATCAACGTCGCAGCAAGAACCGGTTCCCGATTCAGATGCAACACCCTCTAGACGTGATGGCGATCACGGGGACGATATCGACCCCGCCGATTTAAACGAAATGTAATAGGGTAGATTAACATAGTTTTTAGTTTTAGTTTTTTTGTGAACAATTTAATTTTTTAATTAAAAACTTTTTATTTATTTTAAAAAAATATTTTTCATTTTTAAAAATTTTATTCTTTTTATTTTTTTTCAAGATTTCCAACGGGCATCCGTTGGAAACTCTAACGGGCATCCGTTGGAACCTATTTCCCGCCAAATGTTAACGGTCGTTCTTTCCCGCCACTTTTCAACGTCTGTTGCTATTTCCCACCAAATGGCAACGGATGTCCGTTGGAAAGATGAATTTTTCCCCGCGTAATTTGCAACGGCGATCCGTTACAAATATATCCAACGGGCGTCCGTTACCGCATTTCCAATGGAGAAATCCGTTGCAATGTCCGTTGAAGAATTGCAACGGATATAATCTATTGGATGATCATTGCGAATTGCAACGGATTCGTATTTCCAACGAACTATTCGCAACGGACGGGAATCCGTTGGAAAGAGCAATTTCCAACGGATTTTTCCGTTGGAAAATGCCTGTTTTTTTGTAGTGACTAAGGCAGAGAGAAAGAGAGTATGAAAGACTTTGCAAACAAGGTAACATTACTTGGAAATGAGATGAGACATATGGAGATTATATTAGAGAAGATACTCTAGTGTCTAAGATTTTATGCTCACTGCAAGAAAGATTTGACCCTTATGTGGGTGTTATTGAACAAACTAAGGATCTTACTACCTTAGCAATGGGTGAACTAGTTATTTCTTTGCAATCACAAGAAACTAGGTTGGATGATAGACAAGAAAGCAGTGTAGAGGGAGCATTCAATGCTAATTTAAAAGGACTTAAGGTGTCGAATAAGGCATAACCTAGTAGAAAACCCTATCCTAAGGGTGACTACAAACAAAAGCGTAAGAAATAGTGTGACATCTGCAAGAAGGATAATCACTACGAGGCTTAGTGCTATTTTCAGAACAAGCAAGACATAAAAGATTCTCTTAGGCCATATAAGAATAGGAAGGAATGTTATACATGTGGAAAACCTGGACACATTTCAAGAGATTGTAGAGTTAAAAAGTTTAACTCAAATCAGACTCATGTGAACCGAGAAGAGGAAGAGGACAACTCATCGTTTACTACTGCACACATTGCAACATAAGGATTTGACCAGAAAATTTGGTTGGTCGAAAGTGATGCTATAAACCACATGACTAAGGTGGAGGAGTTCTTCACCACATTGGACAAGAACTTTAAAGTTCCTATTAGAGTGAGAAATGGTGAAGTCCTCACTACCACAGAAAAGGGAGATATTGAGGTGGAGACTAAGAAAAGGAGGAAGATAATCATGGATGTATTTCTGGTCCTTGTTTTGGACAAGAACCTTCTGAATGTACCTCAGATGATCGGGAATGGCTATCAGGATATTTTTACTGAAAACAGTTGCAAGATTAAAAATAAAAGGGTTATCCTAGTGGTGGAAGCCCTATGGTGAAGAAAGCCTACCCTCTAAAATGGAAAATTATAAAAGAACAAGCAAAGACAATAAGGAGACAGAAAAAACTTATCTATGTTGTGGCACAGAAGGTTTAAGCATTCGGGTCTCCACAACCTTCAACAAATTCAAAGAAAAGAGATGGTTAGAAGCTTACCCAAGTTTAAAGCTGAACAAAAGCTATGTGAAGCTTGCATTAAAAGGAAACAAACAAGGGAGGAGTTTCCTAAGAGTTCAAATTACAAAGTGAAGGGTATCCTAGACCTAATCCATTCAGAATTATGTAGACCTATGCAAACCCCATCACTGGATGAGAGCATTTATCTGATGACATTGACAGATGACTTATCACATATGGTATGGGTTTATTCTCTGATATTGAAGTCAGACTGTTTGAATGTTTTCAAGAAATTTGTGGCACTAGTGGAAACACAAATAGATAGAAAGATTAAGAAGTTTAGATTTGACAAGGGAGGAGAATTCAACTCCAAAGAGGTCAATGAATTCCTAGAAACTAATGGAATTCAACGGGAATTGATAATGGCTTATTTCCCTCAGCAAAATGGGGTTGCTGAGAGGAGAAATATAACATTAATAAACATATCAAGGAGTATGATTCAAGAAAATAACTTACCTATATGAAAGTTTGGGTCTTATATGAAAGTTTGGGTAATGATAATGATATTTCTTAAAATCTGGATTCCTGTGGATAATTAACCAAAATGTTAGTCTACTTTCTATGACTTTCTTCAGGCACTTATTGTTCTCTGAGAGTTTCTCATGACAACTTATCACTAACACTTACTTATTTGTGGTTAATAGTTCTTTCGTTAGGTTCGTACCACGCAATCTTCTATTCTTTGAGACTAATTGTTCGTCTTAGTGTTTGGCTATGAGGATATCTCCTTTAACTAATACCATTTCTATGAGATCAATAATGGACAGAACGAAAGGTCATTCTTCACACATGCCCTAAGTTATGTGGCATGACCTTTCTCACATAAGCCTTTCAAACTTACTCTATACCAAACAAAAGCGGGAAGGACAAACATTATTTGTATCCAAGCGAAAACCCAAGAGATATCACAAAGATGGCCAGTACTAGTTGAGCTTTTTCTACGAGTAAGGCGAATTCCTATGTTGAGGAACCCGAGGTTTTCGTAGTTATATGTAGTGTGAAAATTCGATAATAAGTATTCGTATCAAAGGAAGGATGAGTTTTGATTTTGTTATTGACTTTTTTGGGAATCAATTTCTATCAATGTTTTTGGTATTTTGGTCACAAAGGATGGATCTTTCCTCGTTGAGTCTTATCTGAAAGTTGTGGGTAGCGATAATGATATTTCTTAAAATCTGGATTTCTATAGATAATTGACCAAATTGTTAAAAAAATTTCAATTTCTTTTTTGGTATTTAGGGTTTGGAGTCAAATGATATGTCCAATGTAATGTTCTATCAATAGTTGAGGAAGACAACAAACAAAGATTTTTTTTAAGTTAATCTTTTTTATTTTAATTCATATGATTGTCAACATAGTCATTTACACATACATCCTTAATAGAAAAATCGATGAAACTCAATTCGCACTACAATTTAGAAATCAAAAGTTGAATTTATGTATTTGTTTACAACCTTAACCAAATACATAAATTCTAATGTATAAAAAAATATAATTATATAATTTTGTCATAAATAAGACAAATGACATAATTAAAATTAAATTTTATTAAAACAAAATCACAAGTTGGGTAAAAAAACAAATAGAAAAAGGCAAACTTTGTCACTTTCTCAAAGATATTGGAATGACAAAAGGATTGTTTAAGCCTCGAAGAGTTCATCACGCCTTCCCATTGAGAGATATTACAAAGAAGACTGTTTTGTTCAATAAAACTCACAATGGTAATAATATTATTACAATTCGATGTAAATATTAGCTTTCAGTTTCAGAGGTAAAATCTCCCTCTCTATTAAATGGCAATAAAACTAAAGAGGGGCAAAACAATATTGATTCAGACAAAGACAGTAACTCCATGGTCGGATTCTTCTTTCTTCCAATTTCTACACCAAAACTTTGTCTCTTCTTTGCACTATCGAACCCAGCCTCCATCAATGCTTTCGATTTCTCCCGTAAGACCATCGTCGATAAAATCACCGCCCCGTTTCACCTTCACTTCTGTTGACTTCACCGGGTAATTCCCCGTGAAGCAAGCATAACAGTAGTTCCCGGATTCCTTTTCTCCCAAGAACTTCTTCAAGCTATCGAACGATAAAAACGCAAGAGAATCGCATCCAATGAAATCCCTGATTTCCTCCGTGCTCATCCTGTTTGATATCAATTCCTCCGAGCTAGGCGTGTCTACACCGTAGTAACACGAAGCAATGATGGGTGGACTTGCAATTCTCATATGAACCTCTTTGGCACCCGCTTCTCTCAAAAGACGGACGATTTTGGACGACGTTGTCCCTCTCACAATTGAATCGTCCACGACCACGACCTTCTTCCCTTCTAAGACACCACGAACGGGTGATAGTTTCAGCTTCACTCCAAAATCCCTGATTCTCTGTGACGGCTCGATGAACGTCCTTCCCACATAATGTGACCTTATCAAACCTTGTTGAAATGCCACGCCAGCTTTAGCCGCGTACCCAAGAGCGGCCACAACGCCAGAGTCGGGCACAGCGATCACGACATCGCAATCAACGGGAGATTCCGTGGCTAATATCTCACCAAAGATATGACGAGATTCATACACAGACCGACCAAAGACAATGGAGTTGGGTAAAGAGAAGTAGATATGTTCGAAAATGCATTGTTTTGGCTCGGGATGAGGCATCAAACACTGTGATTTCACACCGTCCTTGTCCACGACCAAGACCTCACCTGGATAAACCTCTCTCTCGTACGTGGCCTCAATCAAGTCAAGAGCACAAGTCTCTGAAGCGAAAACGACCGCCCCGTTGCTTCTACGACCCATCACTAAGGGCCTAAACCCGAACGGGTCGCGAACTGCCACAAGCTTATCCTCAGTCACAAACACCATTGAATACGCACCCAGAAGCTGCTCGCACGCATCAACGATCCTCATGAAAAAGGGTCTGGCTTTAGAAATCGCAATCAGATGAAGCACGACCTCAGTATCAGAACTTGTATTGAAAATCGAACCGTTTTCCTCAAGCATAGCCCTCAATTTCTTATAATTCACTAGATTCCCGTTGTGGGCAACACCTATGGACCCAAACCGATAGCCGGCGACAAACGGCTGAACGTTCTTCAGCATTGAAGCACCGGCCGTCGAGTACCGGACATGACCAATCGCCATGTCTCCAGGCAATTGGTCGAGTTTTGACTCGTTGAAAACTTCGGAAACCAACCCAATACCGGTAATGGATTGAAGAATCTTATCATTATTTACAGCTACAATACCTGCGCCTTCCTGTCCGCGATGCTGAAGCGCGTGGAGAGCCAAGTAACAGAGCCGCGAAGCCTCCGGGTCGCCGTAGATTCCAACTACGCCGCACTCCTCGCGGGGTTTTTCGTCATCGTCATCAGAAAAAATCCCATCTGGGTGTTCATTTTTCCCCGAGAAATTCTCACTCGCGAGCGAGAAACAAGGAAAAACTCCATGGGCACAGCGCGAAGGAGATGAAGAGGAGAGAATGGTGGGAAGGAGAGAGACAGAGGAGGGTTTAAGGAAGGGATTCTGGAGATGAACAGGGATAAGGGTGTTACGGGGCTTGCTGTTAGGGTTTAGGGAGAGAGAAGAAGAGGAGAAAGAAGAGAAATTTGCGGAAGCCGCCATGGATGCAGGATGGTGTGGCGGCTTGAGAAGCAAATTGGGTCTTAGGTTTTTTTTTGGTGAAAATAAAGAAGCCGAGTGGTGAAGGGTTTTGAATGTGTCACTGATCGATTACGGTGACCGTGACCGCCTCACTCTTAAGAATCTTTATTTTCCATTTTATAATTTCGTTTTCCAAATATAATATTATATTCGTTTTTTAAACAAGGGAAGGCGTGAGTCGTGTCGATCGTTTAAATATATCTATATATATATATATATGTAAATAAATAAGGTAAAATCGCAAAACAATGTTAACTAAAAAGTAGGCAGACTTTATTTTTAACATATTTATGTCGAGCCCACCTAATTTTATCTTTTTATTGGGATAAAACTCTTATTTCTATCGTATTTCCATCATCATCTTTATCTTTTTTTTTCATGTTTACATTTTTTTTATCTTAAAATTCTGTTTAATCTTTCAATTTCAATTTAAAACCCTAAAAATTCATCAATTTTAATCCGATCTTTTGTTCAATTCCAACCCGATCCAATCCGATCCAAAAATAATTTTGATACGGTTATACACAATTTTGACCCGTTTTAGATCTAATTTTGATCAATTTAGACTCAATTTTGACCAGAATTTGAAACAAATTTTGATTGGTTTAGGCTCAAATTTGACTAGAATTTAAATCCAATTTTGATTTGGTTTATACTTAGGCCTGGCCAAATCGGTTTTCGATTTGGTTACGATGGGTACGGTTTATTCGGATTTCTATAAATAATAACTATATTATAACCAAATTTAAATCGGTTCATTCGGTTTGATAACGGTTCGATTCGGTTATATGTAAAAAAATTGGTAACCAAAATAATCCGAACTCTAATTAATTCGGATTGGTTCGATTATTATATATTTGGATATTAATTCGGTTATTATTTGGATATTAGTTCGGTTTATTCAAAATTTAAGATGAAACCACTCTTGTATAAAAAAATAGATATAACCAAATAAAGAACGTAATTAAACATCAAAACGCTAATATCTTGAAAAATATTAACTTATTTAAGTCTAAAAATATACCATTCACTAAAATTTAACTCTAAAGATGTATGATGGACGAGTGAAATCGATAAGTGAGTGAAATCGTTGGGTGAGACTAAAGGGAAGAAGAAGAATAGCCTGAAGATAGAAGAAGAAGAGCGTGAAGAGAGAAGAACATCGTGAGAGAGAAGAAGAATAGTGTGATGACAGAAAAATTTATGGGCCTTTTTCTTTTTTGTTAATATATTTTAATATCCGATCGGATAACCGATATTTTTCGGTTATTACCCGAACCGAACCTAACGGATTTTACATATTCATATCCAATCGGATAATTTAAATATATCCAAACTGAACCGAAATACAAGAACTCAGTTTGGTTCGGTTCGGTTTTTAAAACCCGAACTGTAATGTCCAGCCCTAATTTTGACCATAATTTGATGTCAATTTTAACCAAAATTTGGATCCAATTTTAATTTTTACCCGATTAAAATCCGAATCAATATGAAATTTTAACCGAATTAAACCTTAATTAAAACAAAAATCAATTCTTATCGGGTTTTTTCAATTTTCACCTAAAATTGGACCAATTTTGACTCGAATTGGATGCAACTTTGAAACAATTTCAATACAATTTTGAGTGATTCGGGTTTTAATAGATTGAAAATCAAAATTACACTGAAATCGTAATCAAACCCGAATCAATATGAAATTTCAACGGGATTGAACAAATTAGTCCGATTAAAACCCAAATCAATATGAAATTTGAACCGAACTAAACCGAAATTTAAACTAAAAATTATTTTCCGTTTATTAGAATTAGACCCAAATTTAGTCCAATTATAATTTGAATTTTGGTGTAATTTGAGTGATTCGGTTTTTAATCGAGTGAAAATCAAAATCAAATTAAATTTGTACCGAATTAGGGTCAAAATTGCACTCAATCTTGATCCAATTTTGATATTCATATTGATTCGGGTTTTAATTGGATGAAAATCAAAATTGGATCAAATTGTACCCAATTTGAGTCAAAATTATACTAATATCGGGTTAAAAATCGAACAACCCGATAAGAATCGATTTTTGTTTAAATTTTGGTTTAATTTTGTTGAATCTCATATTGGTTCGGATTGGAATTGGATGAAAATCAAAATTGGACCCAAATTATGGTCAAAATTGAGTTTAAATCGTGTCAAATTTGGATCCAAATTTTAGTCAAAATTGGTCCTAAATCGGGTCAAAATAAGGTATGAATCGGAACAAAATTCACCCTAAACCGGATCAAAATTGGAAGATTTAACGGAGTTAAACGAAGGGGGTTACATGTAGAATTGTAAAAGATGGAAAAATATGATTAGATTCAAAACATTAGGAGGAACAAGATGAGTACAAACATGAGGAAAAAAATAGACAAAGTAGACAAACATAAGGGGGAAATAGAAGTTTTACCCTTATTTTTATCATTTCTTCTAATTTTTTTAGTTTTTTTAACTAAAATATTCGAAATGTTTATATTTTGATCAATATGTAATTCATACTCAAATAAAAAATTAAATATCTAAAAAATAAATATAAATAATTAAATTTAGATTTATCAAATATAAATATAAATATCATAACTAATTATTTGCATTATTTATATCCAAATATACATAATAATATTAATAATTATGGTATTAAATATATAAATAATTATATTAAATTTAAACTAAAAATGTAATTACAAATAACAAAAATATAATTATGTCTTTCATCTAATATTCTTCTCAACTTATCTCTTTATTATGTTTGATTTGTTTAATCGTCTCCTCTTAAACTTTACATGTGTTTTTTTTCTTTTAATCATCAACCCTTCCTATCAAGAGAATCAAACTCAGTTGTATTTCTTTCTGTAAGATTTTTTGGTATCTCATGTGGGTCGTACATAGATAATTATGAAATATGGTTTTGTCAATTTGGTCTGTCTAAATTAAACGTGATCGAATTTGGTTTTACATTATTGGATTTCAGTATTGAATTAAATGTGGAAGATTATATGTGTAGAGAACTTGGTTATGTCATGAAATTCTATGTTGAACGAAATTAAAGACACGATTGAGAAGTGTATAGTTAACTGGTTAACTCTCTTTATGGTCCATAGTTTACGTGTATATAAAAGAGACTTTAGGAATTTTTTTGTTTTTATCAAAGAGAATATTTTTATCATTCATTAAACAACAAAACAAAGTTTATCTCTTCATGTAGACATCCCATCGATTTACATGATTTGGCAAAACACGTAGAATCAGAAGATCATCTGTGTTGTGTTTCTCCTAACCATGAATACAGGGAAGTTTATCGATCTTTTGATTTTGTTTTTCGGTATAATGACACAATAAAAATGGTGTTCTCTGTATTCCGAGAAAACTAGAACTCTTCAAATGATATCAGCGCCGATCTATTGTATTTATATAAAGGAGATTTAAAAATTAAAGTTTTAGTTATATATTTGTTTTGGATTCTAAATTATATGGTTCAATCTAGAATGTCAAAACCAACGATTAAATTGTGTTTTTTTCCATAAAAATATTTGGTAAACACAATTAGATTTTGTTGGAATTGATGTCTACTAATAACACTTTGTGTTAGAGTCATCTTTAAAAGAAAAGTCCATTTGAATGTAAAAACTTAAATCCCAATAATTTTAACCTAAATGTTTTTATAATTGAGATTTGGATGCTTTAACCATTTAGCCATTGATGTTTAGTGAGGATCGTGATGGAAGAGGATATAAGTATTTGAATACTTTTGAGAAGAGAAGAGAAATATTTCTATTTGTTTCTTTCTTATTTTTCGTTGTTTGCTTTCCAAACATACAATTTACCTATTTATAGTTTTTTTTCAATAGACTAGAATGTTCTATAGTCAACAAAAATTAAAAGAAAGACATAAATGAGACCGAAATTCCATGCAGTCAAATCTGACCATTCGTTATTAAAACAACAATAACTTCTTCCACAAATTTCCAAACGTCTTGAAAAACTTGCACCATCAGTAAGTAGACTCTCGGGGCATCCAGATTCATAGATCATACGTCGAATTTGGTTTCCATTTGACCTTCCAAATCTCTGATGAAAACCATCAAAAAATTGTGACAGTTTAGAGTTTAATTCTTCAACAAATTCCTCCTTTAAACTCAAACTTGTCCGATCTTTCATGCCAAGCTTCTCCTTCAAATTTTCGAACAACATAGTTGGTAGAGGCTTTGTAAAAATATCTGCAACTTGGTCATGACTTGAACCAGGTGCAAAACCTTCGCCATAATCGATTCTCGCCTAATGTGAATAACCTTTTGCAACTAGACGCACTTTGTGTCTTTCAATTTCACCTTGAGCATTCATTTTCTTCGTGTACACCCATTTGACACCAATGAGTTTGTGTCCTTGAGGCAACTCCACCAAATTCCAAGTTTTGTTTCTTTCCATTGCTTTTATCTCTTCATCCATTGCAGCTTTCCATCTTTTGTCTCTAACAGCCTCTTCGACAATGATGTTCTCTGAGTCTGCTAATAAGCAAACCAAATCACTTCTTCAGTTGACTCATACAGATCTTGTAGACTTCGCATCCTCGGTTGAATCGGCTCATCTTCATCTTCGCCATATACATGAGAGGTCAGTGGAGTGATTATCGGTGCAACACTCAATGACTCTCCTTGTGTTGCCTCCTTTTGGTTCTTCCAATCCCACTTATCTTCTTCATTCACATGTAAATCTCGGCTTATAACCACCTTTCTGTCAATTGGATCAAACAACTTGAATGCCTTCGTCTTCTCCTCATACCCAATGAACACATAATTCTTGCTCTTGTGATCGAGTTTGGTTCTTCTTTGATTTGGTACATGCGCATAGGTCACACTACCAAACACTTTAAAGTGTGATACAGTCGGTTTATATCCACTCCAAGCTTCTTGTGGTGTTTTGCTCTCTAAACTTGAATGCGAACATCGGTTTTGCACATACACCGCACATTGCACCACTTCTGCCCAAAATTCTTTTGGCATATCTTTTGTCTTCAGCATCGACCGAACCATATCAAGGACCGTTTGATTCTTCCTTTCAGCGATACCATTCTGTTGAGCTGAGTATGGTGCTGTCAAGTATCTTCTGATGCCTTGCTCCTCACAATAGCTTATGAAGGCGGTCGACATGTATTCTCCGTCTCTGTTCGACCGTAAAGCCTTGATGTAAAGATCATTCGTCTCGACCATCGCCTTGAATTTTTTAAATACCTCAAAAGCTTCAGACTTCTCTTTTATAAAATAAACCCATGTTTTCCTTGTACAATCATCAATCAAAGTGATATAATATCTCTTCTCACTAAAGGATTTCAGAGTGATTGGACCACATATGTCGGTGTGTACCAACTCGACAGGTCTTCTTGCACGATATTCTGCCTTCTTTGAAAAATTTTTCTTTGCATGCTTACCAAGGACACAACCTTCGAAAAATGTTTAGATGTAGTCCATGTTCGATAACCCATGGACCATTTCCTTCTTAGCTAATTCCTTTAGCCCACCATAATGAAAGTGTCCGAACCGTAAATGCCATAACATTGTTTTATCCTCCATATTGACTTGCAAACACCTCTCTTGTATATTCTGTAAGTTGGATTTGAACATTCGGTTCTTCGCCATCTCCACATACGTAAGCACTCGACCATTTTTGTCCTTCAATTGTAGTATTCGATCTTTTATGAAGACCGAATATCCTTTCTCCAATAATTGACCTATACTGAGAATATTGTTTTTCAGATCAGGTACGTAGTACACATCCTCCATGGTAATATCTTTTCCATTCTTTTGGAGGAAACATATCTTTCCTCGACCCTTGACTTTAACCTTCGATGCACTCCAAAGGACACATGCCCATCTTTTATCTCTTGCATATCAACAAAGAGATGTTTGTGCCTACACATATGGTTGCTAGCACCGGTGTCGAGATACCACACCAAGTCACCATTCGATGTGTCGCCTTCATGAGCCATCATGAGAACGCTATCATCTTTGCTCCCATCTTCTTCGGCTAGATTAACATTTTCTTCCACTTTCTTCTTGGAAAAACAATCTTTTGCATAATGTCCATATTTGCCACAGTTGTAACATTCGGCGCTTGGGCGTTGTGAACGGCCTCCTCTTCCACGGCCGCGGTCTCGTCCACACCAATTATGTTGGCTTCACTGTCCTCTCTCTTCATAGTGACATCCACTGCGACCAAAACTGTGACCTCCACGGCTACGTCCTCTTCCTCGGTTATGTTGCGCATACATTGCTCTATCCTCCTGGATCGTTTTTGTTTGCAAGGCCTCCTCGGAATACCTCTTGTTTCTTTTTGTTTTTTCGTTGTTCATGCGCTTCAAGAGAACCCGCAAGATCATCGATGGTCATTTCTTCCAAATTCTTCAACTCCTCGATAGCACATACACCATTCTTAAAATCATTTGTCAATGATCTAAGAATCTTCTCCCTAACTCTTGCATCGGTGAGAGTTTTCTCAATTGCGTTTGAGTTGATTCAACACTGTTTCCACACGAGTAATGTAGCTAGATACATCTTCTGACTCCATCTTCATAGCCTCCAACTCGCCTCGTAGAGTTTGAAGACGCACTTGCTTAACTCGTTTGGCACCCTTGAACACCTTTTTCAAAGTGTCCCATGCTTCCTTCAAGTTTGGTGCACCAACAATCTTCTCAAACCCTAAATCATTTACAGCTTGGAATAAGAGAAAGAGAGCGGTCTTATCCTTCATTCACATTTCTTTCAATGCTTTCAACTGGTTCGTTGTAGCACCGACAACGTCTATCTCATCGTAGCCACTTTCAACTACTTCCCACGCATCTTGTGAGCCGAGCAAGGCATGCATTTGAATACTCCAATTGTCATAGTTCATCTTGGTGAGACATGGCAGCGACATCTGGCCCAAAGATGAGCTTCCCAAATTCGCCATAGCTCTGATACCAATTTGATGGAAGAGATATAAGTATTTGAATACTTTTGAGAAGAGAAGAGAAATATTTCTTTTTGTTTCTTTCTTAATTTTTGCTGCGTGCTTTCCAAACATACAACTTACCTATGTATAGTTTTTTCTCGATAGACTAGAATGTTCTATAGTAAAACAAATTAAAAGAAAGACATAAATGAGACCGAAATTCTATGCAGTTAAATCTGACCATTCGTTATTAAAACAACAATAACTTCTTCCACAAATTTCCAAACGTCTTGAAAAACTTGCATCATCAGAAAGTAGACTCTCGGAGCATCCAGATTCATAGATCATACGTCGAATTTGGTTTCCATTTGACCATCCAAATCTCTGATGAAAACCATCCAAAAATTCTGATAATTTTGAGTTTGCTAAAATCTAAAACAATATTATATATATATATATATAATAATTATATATATTAAAAAATGGTGATCATTTTTCTTTTATATAGTTTTTGATATAAAAAGTTGTTATAAAGTATGCTGCTCTGAATGTAATATATAAGTTTAAGTTTATTAAATATTAATTTTATATATTAAATTTAGTTTAACAAATGAGAGATGATAGTGTAGTTTTATACTGTTTTCCATTTATATTTTTTCGTGGAATATTTCTTATACAAATTTTCTTGTTCCCAAAGTCAATAGAGAGGCAATTAAGGCATTATAGAGCTAACACGAAAGTACACTTGAGCTTACACTAATTAATCTAAAGCATGAGACTTCTTTCTTCGTTGGCTCTGAGTTTTTACATAAGAAGCTTATGCCCATTATGATGGAATCACATGAATTATTCACTTTGGGTACCCTCCTGCAAAATTAAGATATTCATTCTATAAGAAATTTGATTATCCACTATGGTTTGTGATCAAATATATAGAATCATTTATGATCAAATAGATAGAATTAATTGGCAATGAATAATTGATTCATCCTCTTTATATATTGTATTTGGTATTTTAAAAATCGATTTAGACGACCGTTTAGGCTCTAATTCTAGACAAGATCCTGTTTTTCTTCGTACATTTCTTCTAGACATATTTTTAAGCGGTCTAAACATTTTTTTGGACCATCTTGTAAACATACATCTAGACTAAATTAAAAAGATAATTTTAAGGCTAGATTATAATTTTATTTTCTTTTTATAGATAATAAAATATAATTAATTAATTCGAATAATACAAAAAATATGATCATTTAAAGAATAAAATATAGATACTCTTCTCTTTTTAATATCAAAATGAGGTAAATGGACTTCCAATTCAAGACTAACCCATAGTGTTTTTATATATTGTATCATTTCAAATTCTCTTTTCAATGTGGGATTTCTATCATACTCAATTGGTCATCTTATTCATCTTTGATCTGTTGAAATCACTCGGTCTGCATTCGTGATGTGCACATTACCCTAAACCCTAAACCCTAACCCTAACCCTAAACCAAACCCTAAACCCTAAACCCTAAACCCTAAGGTTGACAGATGACTTACCGAGAGGTGCACGAGGGGAATCCCAAAGAAACTTTTGTGTTGGCTGATTAACCGAACTTGGGCATTAGTTTACATAGATGATATCTTCATCAGGATCATCGCCTTCCCAATCTTTATCGTTCTCTTGAAAATCAGATGCTTCTGGTTGCCCCTCGTTTCCATTTTCCGCTCTTTCTTTCTCCTCTTTAATCCTATCAAGTATGGCAATCACCTGAAAGGTCCCAAAAATCAGTTTCACAAATAACTCGATAAGCACGAGATCCACATAGATCTCACGGGGATCAAAGCCTTACCCTGCTTCCTCTTTCCATCGATTCATCGTCAATAAATCTGATCTCGGGTGTCAATCTTAACTTCATTCGCCTCCCAAGTTGGCTTCGGACATACTTAGCCTTCGATTTTAACCCCGCAATTGCAACTTCTTTCCCTCGATCATCCCCGAATACCGATACATACACTTTAACTACCTATAACCAAGAAATTCTTCAGTCAGTAGAGACATCTAATACTAAACTTTGAACCCTAAAATGGAGTAGGCCATCAATGCAACCATTATAACAGAGATTGGTCAATGAGCAGGATTCTCAATGAGCAGGATTCCCAAAAACTGATGGGCATAATCAAAATGAAGCTTTAGAGTAAGAAACTTTCCATATCCAATTGTACTTCATGAGGGGTACCATAAACCCTAAAGCGACTGAAAATCGAGAGAACCTAAACCCTAAAGCGACTAAAAATCGAGAGAACCTAAACCCTAAAGCGACTTACTTCTTCATACGTCTACTTCATATGAGAAATAGGGCAAATTTCAAATAGATACACAGAATTCAAAATTAGGGTTCTTACTTGCAAATCATTAGAGACCTCAACATCGCTAATGGTGGTGAGAGAAGAGAGATAGCGATCGGCTCCCAAAGCGGCTTCAGGCAAGACGGCGTACTGTAAAACCTTGTCGGTGAGAAGCATGTCGGAGAGTTCTCTTTGTATCTGCTTCGCGACCATCTTCACCCGCCTCGGGTTCGCCATGCACCGTACGCTCCTGTGTACGGTTGAGCCCGTACGGTGGTGAAACGGAGCCGTCGATTTCGGGAAGAGGAACGACTGCGTGTTGAAACGGACGGCTGCGATTGGCGGAGAGAGTACGATGTGAGATTGATGGAAGTGGAGCAGGTGAGACATTGCTGCAGAGGATCCTGCCCTATAGGATTTTGGTCTCTGCGTTTGGGTTAAGCTCTGAATTGCCGAGTCCTGAAGAGAACACGAAACACACTAATATCCGTTGGAGATGTACCTGAGGGTACTTCCGTCATTTTATGTAGAATAAATAATATTTATGTTTATGTTTATATTGAGGAAATATAAAATAAAAATATCCAACTATTTTATTTTATATTATAAAACATGAAATAGTATTTTCAATCTAAAAAACTCTAAATTTATATTTTCAACCCAATTTCAATCGAAAATTCAAATTCAACCAAATTTTAGTAAGTATTTCAATAACATTTCAACTCGAAATCCAATCCAATCGGATTTTCGGTTGAAATCGGGTTGAAATTAGGTTAATTCTAATTTCGAGTTGAAATTGATTCGAATTTGGATTTTTGTTGAAATGTTTACTAAAATTGGATGGAATTCGGATATTCGGTTGAAATTAGGTTGAAATTGGATTTTGAGTTGAAATTTGGTGAAATTTGGATTTTCGGTTGCAATCTGTTTGAAATTGAGTTGAATTCAGATTTCGAGTTGAAATTTGTTCAAATTTGGATTTTTTTTTAATTCGGATTCAGATTGAAATTGGGTTTAACAAGAGTTAGTGTTTGTGTATGGATATGATTAATTTGATAAATTTGTGTTTTTTAGACAACACTTAAAAATTCAAAGAGTTAAAATATGATTTAGTGTTTTTGTTTGTGTATGGATATGATTAATTTGATAAGTTTGTGTTTTTTAGACAAAATTTAAAAATTCAAAATTTTTAGGTTCAAAGTAATAATTTGTGTTTTATAGACAAAAATTAAAAAATTTGGTATTGTTTACACTATATTCCTAAAGTTAGTGTTTTTAAGGCAAAAAAAATAAGTTTGAATTTTTTTTAGATTAAAGATAATAATTCATATTTTATAGACTAAAATAAAATAGTTTGATATTTTTTATGTTATATTTCCTTATATTTAAGCATAAGGACATTCATATTAAAAAATGTCCTAATTTCATATGTTCTAATATTTTAGAGATATTGGTGGAGCAAGTCTAGAGTTCTTCGAAGAAACGAGAGAATCAAAAGGAGTTACAAGATTTGTCACACCGATCTTTTGTTTTGTCTTTGATGCATACATTTTATTCGAATTCCTTCACAAAAAACTAATTACGACTCAATAAATTATTTTGAAATCATTTCACTTTTAAATGTTTTTTCAATATACATACTAATATTATTATCATATATATTTTTTCAATGACAAAAATATGATCAACTGATAACTTTAATGGAGCTAATGCAGGAGATCCACCAGCGATACGGCAGAACGTGGGTCTACGACAAAGCCAAAGAGATTATAGATAAGGTCGAAAAAAGGTACACATATAAAAACTCTTTTTCCATGTATGTAAAGTTTTTAGTTCAAATTTTTTCATTGATCCTAAATACATTTTTTAATCATCAGAAGCAATTAACTAGGGTGTGAAATGAATTGTCGGCTAGCGAGCCATCTCTAGTTCGAATTATATTTACGCGAGCCGAGTTGGTTATTTTCAACTTGTATTTTTTTTAAACGAGCTGATAAGCCAAGTCAGAAACGAATTCGAGTTTAGGCGAACTGGAGAGATGTCTCGCGAGGTGAGTACAAAATCACATGCAAATCACATATATTTCTATTTCTACATATTATACATATTCTTTGTATTTATTAAATATTATTTAAGAAAAAGTAATATATTATTTACATATTATATTATTATTATTTTAATATTTCTACCAAATTAATATATTTTATTAATAAATAAAAAACTATTTTTAAAAAATATGTTATGTATTCGATATTTTATTTGATAATCGATAAATCTGTTTCCAATTAATATTTTTATTTTTAATAACTTTGTATTCAAATGGATATTTTTATATTTTTATTTTTTATTTGATTTGAGGATAGCAAATATATAATATTAATATATTGCAACTCTGTTAAACTTTTGAGTTAGATTTTAGGATTTGTTAAGTCTAAACCCATATTTCACATGTAACAAAGGTTGGTTCGTGCCGATTTGAATATATCGATGTTGGTCCTTCTATTGCGATGTTTATGATCAAGACCGAATCTGGATGTGAGAGCGATCGTTATGTTGTGCTGTCCCATATCGGATAGTGCATATAATCTCGAAAAATAATCAAATCGTATAATATCTTATGAGTATTGTTCAAAATTTTTGAAAATATATTGAATATCTCAGAGAATATACCCGAAATAATCAATGAGATATAAAAAATATAATTGTTTGATATTTTATTTTATAGATACTAAAACACTTATTCATTTTCTTTTTTTTAATCGTAATTGTAGGTGTTCAATATTAGAAGTAGATTTTTTTTTTTACTAACTTCATATTTTAGTCATAATTGCTAGTGTTTAAGTGAAACTAATAACATAGAAAGGGAACATAAATCTAAAGATATTGCATTCCAATTTCAAAATTTAAAATATTTTTAATAATAAAAATAGTCCAACTAAAGATAGGACCCATCATATATTCCCAAAATCTCTCCAGATTACTAATCCCAATTACTGTGCTAAATAAGATTACGGGAGACAGGCAAATCCTTTTGCAGTCTTGATCAAGCAACCAACACATTACGAGTGATTAAGATCATAATTACTCTTAATACATTCATTAATAATAATTAAAAATATCATTTGTATTGTATTATTTCAAAATGGTTTAAGAATTTAAAAGATTGGAAATGAGAAATGCATGTTAAATACACATATATAATGGGGGTCAATTATGAGAGACAACATTTCAAAAAATTGTTAACATATGATATTCAAATTAAAATTCTATTTTTTTGTCTTTAGACTTGACAATAACCTCATAAATATCATAGTAAATTTTGGTATTGATGTCATCCATGTATAATGTCTATGAAAACGAAAGATGAGAACTTCGTTAACTACGATCATCGATGATAATAGAGATGTTGATAATTGATATAATAGTAGAATTAATCGAAATAATATCATTATCTATTTTTTTTTTAAATTTTTAGTTTATTAACTCTTTGTAAATATATATGTATTAAAATCAAATTATCCATATATTTTATATATTTATTTTTTCACCTTCATTAATATATTTAAGTAGACTAAACTATTTTGGTATATTTTTTTTATGAATCATATTGTAGAAATTTTTACATGATATATTTTCATAAAATAAGTTCAATACATAACATCAATACATTAGTTTATTAAATACATTTTAAATATAAGTTCAATATATAAATATCAAATATAACTTCAAAATATAAATTAACCCATAAATCAAGATAAAAAAATATTTTTAAAACAAAATTTATACCTTGTTTGTATCGTGAATTGCTTCAAATTTACAAATATATATGTATAGTTAAAATTCTATTTCAAACTTTAAATTTTAATTTTTAGAATTATAATAAAAACTAATGATTTTGTTAAGGTTTAGTAGATAAAAACTGTCATTTTCTTAGAAATCTTAGGCATTTTGATTGAAACATCTCAGAATGAATTTTCTCACGTCTGTCTTTTGTAAGAAATTAGTTGGATTTTTCAATTAATAATTTGCTTGGATCAAAGATATTTGGATATTTATTTAGAAAAAAAGTGTGAGATTACAATTAAAGTTAAGAACTAATTAATCAGTAATTCAACATTTTTATTATATACAAATTAATAATAATTAGTTTTAATCATTGAAATACTAATCAGTTAAAATTATGACTTACAAATTTCATGAGAAAGCCAAAAAAAACTCATGAAAACCGATTTAAATTTTCTCGATTTAGATCCTAGTTGTTGAAATTCAAATTGTAGTATGGATAGAAATATAGTTATACTATTAATAAAAATAAACCTATTTAGTTTTCAAATATGAAGATATATTATAATATAAAATAAAAAATATAAAAAAGTTTATATGTGAATTTGTTTTAGATAATCAGAAATAATTATAAAATGAATTTTGTATTTTTATTTTAAAAGATTCCATAAAGAATACATTTAATTAGTCTCATAGTTACTAAAAAATACATGAATAACTCAACTAATACATATTTATATTGTTCTTTTAAAATATTATTTAAATATTAAATTTGAATCCACTCTCTCTCCCGTTCCATGACTCACTAATCATATATATATATAAAAGAGGGAATTTTTCCTCCTCTCTCATGCTACCACGTCAGCAAAGGTGGAAAAATATCCCTCATCCTTCTTTTCATATCGGTGCGCCTTAGTATGCGATTCACCGTCTCTTCCTCTTCCTCTTCCTTAATGACATCGATGTTGACTCTCTTCACATTCTCTTCGAGTTCATTGTATCTACATCTGCTCATGATGAATGATCAATTTGCTTGTATCTGCTCATGGAGAAAAAAGGGAAGGCAACAAGGATTTGGGACTCTGGTACCTGCATCTTCTCCTAAAATCGACGATTGTACCTGCGTCTTTCTCCTAAAATCGATGATTTATTCTATTTACGTCTTCGAATTCATACGAATGTACCCGCGTCTTTCTTCTAAAATCGACGATTTATTGTATCTACGTCTTCGAATTCATAGTACCTGCGTCTTCGAATTCATTGTACATGCGTCTTATCCTAGAATCGACGATTCAGTCATCTGGTCTCGCGTCTGCTCGTGGAGAAGAAGGGGATAGAAGCAAGGATTTGGAACTTTTTTCAGAATGGGGATCAAAGATCGAGACCGAGGATATCATTCCATCATTATGGAGCTCACCGATATTTTGGACTCAGGTGGATCGATTCTGATGTGCTCAGTTTCTTCATCGATCCTTCAGTGACGTATCAGCTCTCTGCTTAGAGCGTGAAAGGTACCAACTTTGCAAAAAGCATTCCTTCTTCCTGTGTACTCGAAAACGTGAATTGGAGAGAAATCATAACGCTAAGGGTATCTGTTTATGCAAATACTTGAAGATCTCTATAAAAGGTTTATGGTTGATACTGATGAAAAATGATGATTTGGCAGGTTGTTCTTCAGAAGCTGTAGTTTTGGTGATGACGATGATGTACAAGAAGAAGAGTACAAAGCAGCAATGCAACAAAACAGAAAGTTGAATAACAAGAAGCTCTTTGATCTTCTTTGATAAGCAGTTGTTACATAACATTGGATCAGATTTCAAGCTCAAGCACCTTCTTGCGAGATTGGCTACTGCGAAGATCTCATGTTGATTACATTCTCTGTTGATTTGAACATCAGAATCTCAGAATCTCAATAGGTCTTCCATAATGGACAAATTCAAGGAAATATGTAGCTAACAGTCTTCCTTCTTGTGGTCTTTGCAACGACATGGGTTTTTATCCAGTTCAGAGCTGAATGAGCACGACCCCTCAACTGTAGACGTCACTCTTCTCTGTTAAGTGGCTTGACTGAAGGTATTGTGGATCTACGTATCCAATTGTCCTTGAACTAGTCAAGTGAGTCTGATCTATGGGAACAGATTGCGACATTCCAAAATCCGACACTTTTGCATAATACTTTGCATCCAGCAAGATGTTTGTAGATTTGATATCTTTGTGATAAATTGGGATAGAGGCAGCTGAATGCAGATTGTCAAAGGGCATGAGTGGCTTCGGAGGCAATGCACATGTTCTTCTTAAGGATCTACCACTAGTTTAGGTTTCTCGTGGTTTTTTGTGCATTTGATCTACTTGAGTTTTTAATTCAAGTTAGTGGGTCTTTGTATATTGTCCCATGCTGTAACCTTTCTTGAAGTGAAAGTTATAGTTTAGTTCTTCGAAGTTAGTTCTCCAGTTTCTTTAATGTAAGTGTTTGTTACTAGCTGCAGCTTGCTAAAACTGGTTAAATGCTACATTCCTCGGTTCTGAAGGTAATTGATTACGGTTACGGGTAAAGGGAGTTATGGTAAGTTTTTTTCATCTTTTCCCTTCGTGGTGTGTCGTGATTGTGAATTAATGAGAGGAAGCATGCAGCGGTGGAGGCACGACGCT
>CM071874.1:33220972-33298388 GCA_036759665.1 Gynandropsis gynandra
GTGATCAAATCGATCTTTAAGAGATTCCCACAAATCTGCGGGATCTTCTTTTGTTCGATACTCATTTTTTAATCCATCAGCAATATGATGACGTAAAAATATCATGGCTTTTGCCTTTTCCTCTTCTGAGGAATTATTATCTTTATCGATCGTGGCAATAAGCTTTTTGCCTTTTAGATGCATTTTAGCATAAAATGCCCATGTCGTATAGTTTTTTCCAGAGGCATCTAGTGCTGTGATTTTGAGATTCACCAAGTTCGACATGAAGATCTGTTATCGTTGAAGAGAAAAAATAAACAAATATATAAGTTCTGATATTGAAAAACAAAATTAAATAAATTATTATATAACAATTCATGTGTAGGTCCGTTTATATTTATAGATAATTTATTTTTAGATTTATTTAACCAATTAATAATTAAATAATTAAAAACATAATTTAAATAAATTATGGGGTGAAATTATTTTTCATCTTCATCCTCCACATAAATAAATAAAATAATTAACAAAAATAAAATATAACAAAAAAATTGGTGGCTCGGCCATCCATATAACAACAATAAATTAAATAAATTATGGGGTTTCATCCTCCACATAAAATAAAACATGACGTAAAAAATGGTGGCATAGCCATCCTTATAACAAGAATAAATAACACATAAATATTCATAAACTATTAATATTATTGATTGGTGGCTGAGCCCGCAGAATCATATAGTATAATATATATTATGACCGGGATATATATTCCACGTGGTCTATATATAATTTTTTACTTGAAAATCGAATCCAAATTGAAACCAAAATCGATTGGAAAAAATTGAAATTAAAAATAATACATGTAACATATAATATTTTTCTTAACTAATTAGAACGCTCGTGCTGATAACGTATTGAAAAATAATTATTAATATATCTAAATATAATTATTAATTGACATATATCTAAATATATTAAAATATAAAACATATATATTTTATATGTATAATAATATAAATATAATTAACTTATATATATATTATGTGTAGTATATATAAGGTAAGATTATATATATGTATAATATATGTGCATAACTTTATATATTATAATATAGATACCTAATCATATATATATAAGATATATATACATACGTAACTTTATATATATAAAAATAATAATATATATATATATATATACATTACCTTGCAAAATGAAAGTGGAGAGAGTATAAAAAGAGAGAGTAAGGAAAGAGGAAAATTTTCTGATTTTTTGTATGGTTGCATCTCTTACATAGGAATTGCCTATTTATAGGCAAAATTCCTTAATTTTTTAACAATAAAGAAATATATGGGTTGTGGCCCATTTGACATTTAATAATTCAACATGGATTAAATTATTTTCAAAAAATGGTATTTTTTGTGGTATAAAATGTAGGAAATGACCGTCAATGGATATTTATTGGTAGTTTTGATATTATCTTTGGTTCGCCAAGGTCGATTAATGTAATATGTAGGTTATGTACATCAAGATTTCTGACATTTCCATAAGCACTTCTGACTGCATTATGATGATTATTATGTACAATCACTTTTTCTTTGAAACAAATTAGATTTGTTCTAGTGGTATTGATGACTACATGTGTTCATCATTCTGTTCGTAATTAGACTCGCGTATCACTGCCATATTCTCAAAACACCGTTTTATTTAGCATTATATATCTCTCTCATTATTTTGTAATTGTTCAAGAATGTACATGTGCCTTAGTGTTGATGATTACAATGATGTTCCTGCAAGAGCCCATGACTAATCCAAGCCAACAATCTTTATCTAATCTTCACCTGATTCATATATAATGGTTGAAGATAATTTCGAATAGTCATGAGCAAATCTTCTTTCTTTATTTTTTTTTTCAATTTTCAAAAGGTCTTATATCCTGGCGCAACTCATTACCAAATCATATATCCATTTTCATCTTAACTTTTTGATTAAAATCATGTTGTCAATATACTGTTTTTCTTAATTTATCACCCATTTTCTACAATAAATGTTGATGCTCCCCACTTCCATCAACATTAGGTGATCCTAAATTCTTATTCATTCCCCCAATAGAAGTCTGTTCCTACCCCACTAACCCATGTTACCTAAGGGATCAATTCACAGAAACTAAAGCAGATTGCAGTTACATAATTCAGTTCTCTAAATACCTCACCTACTATTTTCATTTATCGTACTTATTCTTTCTAAATGTTATTCGTAATTGTGTTGTACAACTGCAGGATTGTAAGTACTCCAATAGAAGCATCTTGTCCCTATGTGGAAAGCCTACAATTTTTCCGTGTATCGATCTATTATCTGAAAGTGGCATATCAACTGTGCAGGGGGTAATCCTTCTAACTTAAGTTTTACTATCTTTCAGAAATTTGTTTCAAATGTTTTTATTTAGTGTTTCTATTTGTGAGTATTGTTGGACATCTTTGTCCAACTGATGACATGTGTGAAAAGCATAGATCTGTCATGCTCTTTTGCTTTATGTTTCTTTTTTCATGTTGAACGTATGTTTTTTTCCTTATATAGAGCTAAGCATTTTTGTCTGATGGTCATGCTTGGCAGAATTTGTTGAAATAAATTACAAGACTTATTTGAAATATATTTTAAATCTGTATCCTAGATGTCCATGAACATTGCTCGCTCTTATTTTAGAGTGATATAAGAGGATGTTATTGTGCAGATCATTTCCAAGAAAGAGGAAAAACAAAAGACCAATACTGCTGATATGGCTGAGTTCAATATGTTTATGGATCCTTTTCTTTTAGTTTTCATTATAATCGATTATAGTTCATATACATCTGTTGTGTTTTAGGTAAGTCTTATATTTGGTGTTTGAGTTTTATTAATGAACGAGTATGTTACATGCAATAGGGTTATTTTGTACAAGAAAAAGTGTCTACGTTTGAATGATCATCGTGTTTCCTCGTTGTGTTGCTTATGAAACTTTTTAGAAATTGAATGAAGTGATTAGGTTTTCTTCTTTTGGAAAGGAGAGCTGTTAGGAAAACTTCATTACACACTTAAGCTATCCGTGTTTAGGAAAACTTTTGCAATGGGAAAAAACTACCGGACAAGCCGTATTGGAACTCCACCGTTGCTGGATAATATATAACATGGTTGCCCGGTATTGGAACTCCACCGTTGTTGCTGGTTTCTTTCGGTTTCAGAGAACTTGTATGTTGTACCTATCCTTTTCTTTGAGTTTTCATTGTAATTGATTGTAGTTCATATACATCTGTTGTAACTCAACACATTGTTATAATATATCTTTATGTAACCAACTATATACAACCAACATCTCACATTCACACCTTCAAATAGCAAAATTATAACCAACAAAATATTTGATCTGCAATTGGTTAACTATCAGGTCAACACACTCTGCAATACATCACACCTAAGCTTTTCTACACCAATCGTGAAAAATATTGTTTATAAAGAAGTTTACAAGTGTGTAACCAACAAAATATTGTTCATAAATTTTCACTTTTGGAAATTCTTTTTCAGATGCATTTTTTCAAAATAAATATTTCTATAAAGAGTTTCAATTTAAGCTTGCTTGACTCTCTATTGAATCATCTCATTCCGACAATCATGGAGTTTAAACTTACTTGTCTCCCTATTTAACCGACATCATTATGTGAATATGTTTTAATGAAAATACCATTGTCGAAAAAAGCTCAAGTCATATTCATGCAATTCCAAAGTACATATTCGAGATAAACTCATATCGGGTATTAAATGGATTAGCTGATCACAAAGAATATTTATCTGGTAAGCAGTTGTTTCATGGCCTGAGTAATAAAATTTATTTACTTCTTGAGCCACTTTATTTATTTTATCAACTTGTAGATTTTATTGGGCTTCTCATCACTATGTAAGGATCAAACTTACACCTTCCAACTTCTGATCAACAAATTGAAATTCAATTATTAATAAATAGGTGAATGTTTTGTATTATGAATCTATGAACATATTATTTAATTCTTTTCTTAAAACAATTGGTCCAATTTTTTAACCATTTCACAAGCAGAGACAATGTCTTAAAACTATCGCTATGGGATGAACTTGCAATGCAACCTCGGTCTAATATTGGTATGATGATTGCTAAAGAAATTATCATGATCGTGACAAGCGTTATTCCCAAAATGATAAACGGTATTAACAAAACAAAATGCGTCTTAACATTTATAAAAGATTTACTTACATGTTTGTTTTGTAAATTTATAAATAAGGTGTTTTAACACTTCCACAATTGTTATCCACAAGGATCTACACCAATCAAAATGTGAAGTTTATCCGATGAACAACGATTCCAATCCAGAATATATATCCAGCGCAACATCTTAGCCCCCTAATCACCATTCCATTGTTTAAACTTTTACAATCGAGGAATATACGAAGACATCTTATAAATCTGTTGTTTATACGTTTAAATTGAAAACCAGAATTTGTGTGTTTGTATTGACCGATACATATATCAAACATAAAAATTGAATTAATGAATTATATATAATATTTAAGAAACATACAATGTAATATCAAAAAACCGCGCAACGTGCGAGTATCATCTAGTAAAAATAATAAAGAAAAAAAAATCCATACAACATAAATAATGCTATCTAAAAATGTTTTATTTTTATTTTTTATGATACAAAAGATAATTTAAAGTTTAAAGAGGACCAACATTGCAATTATTATTTTATAAAATCAGTAAAGGAATAATTTTTTCCAGAAAAAATAACGTTATATAATGTAAAATACGTTTTCATGTTTTTATTTTTGCAATGTTTTTTCTATTTAAATTTAATTTAAAGGTTTACGTAACAAGTAAAAAATACGTCTTCTTTTGGAAAAATAAAATTATTTAAAATGTTGACAGAAAATCTTTAAAACATTATACAAATTGTAGTTAGTAAAAAGAATGTTTAATTTTTTTTTCACGAAAACCAATTATAATTTTAAAATTCCGGTTTTATTTGTTTTTAAAGATATAACAAAAGAATTATAGTGTAATTTTTTGTAACAAAATCAAGGTTTAAAACTTAAACTCTATTTTTTTGTAAAGTCAATTAATGTACTAAATTCACAACATTTTGTATAGCATGAAAACGAATTAAAAAAAAATAATTACAATGTCTTGTCTTTTTTATTATAAAAATGCGCAATGATAAATCCGAGTGAAGTTCATTAGGATCAGTCATTAAACCTTTTCCTAAACCTAAAAGCAACAGAGGCAATTTCGTAAATATCTCAAAGTTGAGGGGGTTGTCGCTTTTCCCTGATCTATAAATATCATTCGCTCCCCCTGATTCATCTTTGCTCGCCGGAAAAGCCCACAACTGACAGAGCAAAGGGTTTTTTTTCCTTTTTATCTCTCCAACTTTCCTTCGCTTTCTCGGGACCCAACAATGTATCGGGGAACGGGAAAACGCAATAAGATCCGAAGCATTATTCGAATCTTTCAGATGCTGAAGCATTGGCGGAGGAAGGCGCCTGTTGAATCCACAGGAGATGCCGATTTCTCGGGGTCAGCGCCGTTTGATGTCCCGCCGGGACACGTGGCGGTCTGTGTCGGAGCGAGCCGCCGGAGGTACATCGTTCGCTTGACGCATCTTCATCATCCGATCTTCCGGCGACTCCTCATGGAGACTGAGGAGGAGTACGGCTTCTCCCAGGCGGGCCCACTCGCCATTCCCTGCGACGAGTCCCTTTTCGAGGAGATAGTCCGAGTCGTGAGTAGGTCAGAATCCGCCGGGCGAGGTGAGCCAACGACGTTGAATGATCTCCGGAGGAGCTACCACGTGGGGGTGACGAAGAACGTCGAGTACTTCGGCGAATCTCGGCCTTTGCTTCCTGGGATCGTGGACGAATCCATGTGCCGAGGCTGACTCGGATGAGCCGACTCAGTCGAGTTTGTTGCACCCCGACGAAGTAAATGCTTTGATTAGTTAGATTTTTCTGTTTTAATGGGTGATTAGAAGGTTTAAATTTCTCTTTTTTTTTTGCTAATTATGATTAAAGTTTGACCGAGAGGAGATGGCAATTAGGGTTTGTATGTTTTTCTGGCAATGCCGAGTCATCCCGAGTTGAATCGGAGGATTTGTTTGGAGAGCCTCTGTTTCTTCTGCTTATTAATTGTAAATTCAATTTTCTTAATTTACTGAATACAATAAATGGAAAGTAAATTCGACGATTTCCATTTTTAAATTTTGGTTAGCGAAAGTCCAATATATATTTTTATTATATGCATTATCTATATTTTTAATAATTTAGAGATATTACGAAAAATGAAGACATTTCTTTACTATTTTAAAAGTTCCAAAATATATTATTTTCGTTTTTTATTTTTGATTTTTTTTCTGTTAACTACTTTGCATATATCGAGGAAGAAACTTTACAAAAAATTCTTTACGGCTAATTGAGCTAAAAAAAAGGGTTCAAGAGTAGCTCTAATTACCACGGAATAAACAGAGACAAATTCTTAAACTATAGAAACGATAAAGATGAAATAGCATAAACCATGACTAAAAAATGGTATAGAAGGATATAATTATGAAATTATATAATTAGTATTTGTAACACAATTATTACGCTGTTGCAACACTAAAAAACGTAGCCTTTGCGTTAAAATAATGTTGCCATTAGTAATGTAAATTTAACGCAAGGGTAACACAATTGTATTTCCGAAATAGTGTTAGCAATTGTGTCGGTTATTGTAACGTTGTTTTGACACAAGTGAAATGCCACTGATTACAAATGAAAATAGTTTTGATGAGGACCGTATTTGTCCTGATGGATATATAAAAATGATTGTGGATGTTTTTTTTCGGTTATCAGATTAATATGCATTATGATAACATGAATAAAAAAGTGTCAAATGCTGAAACTAATAAATTTTATAAGCTATTTGGTGCAGTAAAACAACTTTGTATGAAAAATTGGGAGGATCATTCAAAGTTATCACTTTTAGCTAGATTGATGGGAATGAAGACAAATTGCAATGCCACTGAATATTAAATAGATCAAATGTGCTAGACGTTCCATGATGTTTTGCCTAAAAATAACATCATATTTTTATAAAATGTCAAAGCTCATTGGATATTTGGGAATGCGACATGCAAATTTGACGTGTGTGTAAACAACTATATGATCTTTTCGAAAGACGATGTTAATCTTTTGAATTTTCAAATTTGTGGAGTTGAAAGTTTTAAACCTAAAAAAAATTAAAGGAAATCAATTTCGTACAAAAAAATGTTATAAATACCATTTATTGAAAGATTAAAGAGATTGTATGAGTCACAATATATGACAACACACATGACATGGCATGTGGATCATCATTTCGTAGATGAAAAAATGTATCATCCATCAAATGGGAAAGCATGAAAGCATTTTCTTTAGGTATATCCTAAATTTGTTTCTAAATAAGAAATATTTACCTTGTGTTATTCTCATATGGTTTCGTCGTTCTATACAGTGCGTCTGGTAAACGATATTCCTTGTAACTCATAATTGTGTCACCATATAATTTACCACCACCTATGTGTTTGATTTTTTTTTGTTATTTTTGAGTATTCTCATACTTGGTCTGAATCATCCGAAAAAACATTGATATATTTTTAAAGCCGTTGATTGATGAGTTGAATTATCTATAAAAATACGGTGTTGAAGCATATGATGTTACAAATAAATAAAAATTTCACATGAAATCCGTGTTAATGTGGACAATAAACAATTTTCCCATTTACGAGATATTGTGTGGTTTGAGAAATCACAAACGTCTTTTGTATCTATATTATATTGATGATATAGATTCATTCATATTAAAACATAATAGAAAATCATGTTGGTTTGATTGTCATCATCATTTATTGCCATTAGACTATTCAGTGAGATAAAATAAAAGATATTTTAATAAAAATAAGACGATTGATAAACATGCACCATCTATGTTGAAGAGAGATGAGATATTATGTGAGTGATTAGATTTCATTGATAGATTACAATGGAAAACTGATAGTGGAAATGAATATGATAGATGCAAAGAATTAGGAGATACAACAATTGGTATAAATACAATACTTTTTTTGGGATCTTCACTATTGGCGACACCATGTCCTTCATCATAACCTTCATGTGATGCATATAGAGAAAAAAATATTTAACAATATTATCTATATGATAATGAATGTCTCTAGAAAGTTAAAAGATAATGAAAAATCGATGTTGGGTATTAGAGATTTATGTGCACAGAAAGAGTTTGAATTGAGTAAGAATGGTAAAGCACCCATACCTATTTTTAGACTTAGCGTTGCAACACGAAATGAAATGCTAAAATGGTTGTAAGAAGATGTTATATTTTCGAATGGTGATGCGTCGAACAAAGCTCGTTTGTGGATCACAATGGTCGAAAGTTACAAGACATAAAAGTCATGATTTTCATGTTTTCATGCAATAACTTCCTCAATAGATATTGCATAACTTCTAAAAATTGTTGATGAGCCGTTATGTGGTGTAAGCTCATTTTCAAGGATATTTTCTCGCGAATATTAAAAATAAATGACATACGAGTTTTAAAAGAAGTACCTTAAAAGGTCTCTCCTCTTTCATTTTTTAATGTTATAAAGCATTTGACGATACATATTTCATATTCGGTGGTCTTGTACAGTTTCAATGGATGTATATGTTCAAAAGTTTCTTCTTTCATCTTAAAAGGATCCTCTTTTTTAACAAAGATCATCTTTTTGATAAATCAATTGTGAAGCAATACATCAACAAAGATCCTCTTTTTAACCATTTATATTACAACAAAATCCAAGAACACATCGCGAAGCAAGAATTAAAATCCTCTTTTTGAGTATGGTGAAATGTTTACCGATATTCATGATATGTTTAATGGAATGGGACGGTTGATAGGGAAGGTTAAACAAAGAGGATCAAGGGTAGCGATAAGCTTTGAAATGGTTATCAATTTAAATAATGATCTACCCAATACCCTACCTATTAAAATTGCAAACATAAATTAGAAGAAGCCACAAGCCGATTGCTAACTGATCAAGAGCTTTATCATGCACATACATACATTATATTAAATTCCAAAGTGCTCCGTTAAAATGAAAGATAAAGTACAGAAACTATTCTTGTATATACATACACATATATATAACATATTTAACATGCATGTATATATATATATATATATAACATTCTTTTACAAGGATGCATAAAAGAAAAATCCATATTTGGCAGATGAAGATTTAATTGTGATGAAAGAACAAACATATGCTTTATAGTTACAAAACTATATAAGCACATTAACTATATATATTATTGACAAACAATACATATCTTATTTTTTTATATTTGAAAATTGTAACACAAATTATACTTCCTCGTCTAAGTGGTTGAATGATTTGGTACAATCTCCTATAATAATGGTGAAATGTTGACTTATAATGTTTTCTTGGCTACACATTTCACACAGTTAGAGTCATGGTTCACATAGAAGGACAAGTAATTATGAGATATGTGTAAATTGAGCTAATTATTGCGGTTCATTTGGAAAGCCAAATTTTCACGGTATTCTCAAGGAGATGTTGCAGTTCGAGTATAAAGGATTTGTTGGATTAAAGGCCATACTTTTCCATTATAATTGCTTCGATCTAACGATCGGGAAAGGAACTAGAGAAATAAGAGTGGAGATTACGATGTCCATACATCACGTCGATTTTGGAAGTAGGTCCTTTCATCTCATCATCTGAAGCCAATC
The DNA here is from genome assembly GCA_036759665.1 of Gynandropsis gynandra. Taxonomy (NCBI): domain Eukaryota; kingdom Viridiplantae; phylum Streptophyta; class Magnoliopsida; order Brassicales; family Cleomaceae; genus Gynandropsis; species Gynandropsis gynandra. The sequence goes on from CM071874.1 coordinate 33,230,772, forward strand.
AAATGGTTTTATTCCCATATCCGAATACAAAACGACAACATGAGAATTGACATGTCATGTTAAAGTGTTTCTAAAAGGAACACTATTATTGGATGACGATGATACGAAAGATAAAACCAATGCAAGAAGACAACGAAGAACCCGTAGCTGAAATTAACAATTTATTATTGTTACATATCAAACAAGTTGCACCTCCAAACGAGTTAGATATAATACCAGATGTTGAGACCACATATGATGAAATAGATTGATGAATGTTATGATGTAGAATATGATGATTATTGAAAATGTACTTGTACAACATTCAAAACAAATATTGAGATATTTTTTTATCTAAGTTCAAATTTCTAACGCAATTTTATTAATAATTTTTTAACACAATGGAGTTGATATTTGTAACGCAATTGTTATGTGGTTGCATTAGAAAGCGAACAATCATTATTTAATGTTCTCGTTACGTACGCCAAATCCATTACATTAGAAAATAATATGGAAGTGGTGTTAGAATTATGTTGTTATTGGTAATGTGGCCAACCGTCTTGATTGCGTTTAGAGTGTAACACAATTGCATTATCAATTCAAATGCTGAGATAGCGCAATTGCATTCGAAAATTTTGATAAACCCAAACCATTGATTATCATTCTCTCAATTTCAAAATTTAGAAAAGTTTGTGCTTTCTCTCGCTGGATTTCATCACCCTCTCACCGTTTCTCGTCAAAAATCTTATTTTTAGCTCATTTTTTTATTTCACACCACATTATCGAAGGTATATCACATCAGTTCGATTTATATAAGATTTAGGTATAATGTATATTAGAGTTAGTAGTTTCGTAAGAATTATCATGTTTTGGTGTATATAATTAGGTTTATTTTAAATATTTAGGTCAATTTAGTTTGATTAAATCGGTTAAGTTCGATTAATTCAATATAGTTCAGTTACTCCGGTTAAAATCACTTTTGTGCCAATTTGAATAAATTTTGTTTGGTTTAGTTTTGAGTTAGTTTAGGGTTGAAATTGAGTTAGAATTTGAGATGGTTTAGGGTTAAATTGAGTTAGAATTTGAGTCGGTTTAAGTTGAAATTGGGGTTCAAATTGGTTTGGTTTAGAGAGGAATAGAGTTATTAATTCATTTAAGATTTAAATTTTTCGTTAGTTTATATTTTTTCTAATTAATTTTTGTATTCAATGAGTCTTTTCTCTTTGCAGACTTCGAGTTCTGGTGGGACTCTAGAGATACGGATGCTTGGCTCTGAATTACCCCGTGTATGAAAAGGAATTCTATGCCCTTGTTCGAGCCCTGGAAACATGAAAACACTATCCTACTAGAAAACCTTCGATGTAGTGAATGATGTCACAACACTTGTGATATAGTGTTGATAAGTCGATAAATAACTTAGAATTTCGCCAAGAGTTTGCTAACTAAATCTCTACAATTAGCAAAGAAAAAGAAACTTTCAAATCATCATAACTTTGTTTAAATATCGAACAATGAGTCTATTATTTATAGGGATCAAACAACAATGAAAAAAAAATAAAATAATCCAACTTAAAAAAATCTCGATCGAGCGGTTGGATCGCTCGATCGAGCGCCACATAAGTCTTAACCCTAAAAACCAAAAGAGAAAATAAAATCAGACCAAAGAAAATGCTCGGGTCGAGTGTTTCTTGATTTGCCAAGCACATTGCCCGAACAAACATGTGCATTGTCCGAACATTGCCCAATGCTTCTATTTCTTACTCCTCTTGGCCTCTTGTCCTTGTATGGACCTCTTGTAGTCTTTTTTAAGTTTTCTTGGGTGTGCTCGTGGTGTCTTTATGTATCCTTTCATGCCCAATCGTACAAACACGTCTCTAAACTCCTTAATCTTGATCATCATTGTGTGTCCCCGTGCAAACACATCTCTTTTGCCTTGTCCCTCGATTTTTGTCCTCATGAAACTTGTGATGGGTCAAAGATCTCGTTCACATAATATCATGAGACACTTTGGTGTGGAGAATACCTTGGCCACCATAAAGGAGTACATATTTTGCCCACACCTCAAGCGTGACCTTAAAAGGCTTTGTACACATTGTATCGGATGGCACCAATGTAACTGTCGTGCTCATCCGTCATTTGTATCAACCTCTACCCATTCATATCCATCCATGGATGGACTTGTCCATGGAGTTTGTTCTCAAACTTTCTAAGATCTGAAATAAAGGTTCCGTCTTTGTTGTGGTAGATAAGTTTTCCTAGGTGGTACACTTCGTACCATGCTCGAAGACCAACGATGCAACAAGTATAATAGATATTTTTTTCTCTCTCAAAGAGATCATATGTATCCACACTACCCAAAAATATAATATCGAATGGGAACATAAAGTTTCTTAGTCATTTTTGGAAGATACTTTAGCAGAAGCTAGGGACAATGCTCATTTTCTCTATAACGTGCCATCCACAGAATGTTGTTCAGATAGAAGTGGTTAGCCACACATTAGCAACATTTCTAAGGTATTTCATTGGGCGATACGCCAAAAATTTATTTAAGTACATGCCATATGTCGAATTTGCTTACAATCGAACATAACATTATGCAACCAAGAACTCACCATTTAAGATTGTCTATGGGTTCAATCCCATCACCCCCTGAGCTGTCTCGACTCTGCCAAACAAAGAGATCACCAACTTAGATGGCGAGAAGAAAATCAATATGATTAAGAGGCTATACGAAAACATTTGAGAAAACATAAGGTGAAGAACCGAAAAATACATAAAAAACCAACAAGGGGCAGATAAAGATGATGTTCGAAGAAGAAGATTGGATGCTACACCTAAGACAATATATAAAGTTTTTTTTTTATCTATCCCCGTTTTAACAATAGTTCAACGCCTACCAGATTGAACTACCTGGTGAGTATAATGTAGCTACAACATTTGACGTTGTTGATCTATCTCCTTTTCATGTAGGTGATTCAATATCGAGGAAGAAACGCTCGTAAGGGAAAGGGAATGATGATGACATAGACCACAAAGCCACACCAAGGGAAGGTCATAGGAACGAGAAGCTAAATCAAAGAACCGAGATGACAAACTTTCTTGAGGGCCTACTTACATGTGTACGATCTAAGTGTTTGCGTAATAAAATAGTCGAGATAGTAAAGGAGGCATTAAAGATTCTTGATGAAAAAGAGGATTTGGGCCCAACTCAAAGGAGACTTGCATCGATTTTCTTCATTGAACCGAGCCTCGACCCACACACTTTATCCTTCCCAATGGCTTAAAAATCACCAAAGCCAATCTATATCCCACCAGATCCTCTATTTTTCTCCAATGTAGACCTTTAAGGACTATAGTATCTTATCCTTTATTTACACATTTTTTTTTGTTTAGACGTAGAGCCTTTCTATATGAAAGACTTCATCCCATTTATAAAGACAAATTGAATTTGCTAAGAAATAAACTTTTCTTTTTCTTTTAACAATTGAATTTATTTATGAGATTATTAAGAGGTTTTCACACCTCTTGTTGTATCCTTCACTCCACCAACCCCATTTTCCATTATCTTTATCTCACGGAGCTACTTTTGACTCGTGAGATCATGTCCTCCGCATCAACTAGAAGAACTCTTAAAAAGGACCCCTAGGTCAAACAAGAAATTCTTCACTATCCGAAAAACCCTATTCGAGAAATCGAGTATAACTAATTCCTCGTATGTGTCTCGAGATTCAAGACCCGATGTGTGTATTAGTTAGAATATAATTTTGGTTTGTTGCTTGGCTAGTCGGATAACATTAGTTTAGGTGGATTAAGGTGCGGTTTAGACCAAGGACGGATTAGGTGCACTTTGGGTTCGATTTTAGGTGCGGTTTGGGTTTGATATAGAGTTTGGGTTTGATTTAGGTGAAATTAAGGTTTTGATTGGTTTAAATTGGTTTAGGTCAGTTAAGTTTGAGTTGGTATAGATTTGTAATTGGGGTTGGTTTTGAGTTTGGAATTGGGTAGGTTGAAGGTTGAAAATTGGATTATAATTAAATTTTTTGTCTTGCGAAATGTGTCGATGATCATATCAACGTGGTTCAATTAGTCCAACCATTCTGCAAATTTCGAGTCCTGGAAGGACCCTAGTCATGCTGGTCATTACCAGTCTCATCTCTCCAATTGTTTGCACAACTTCATTGCAACTATAGTCGACGATGTTATTTTTGGAGTGTTGTAAGCTACCACGAATGATTGTTTTCATATCTCGGAACCTGTGAATGTCGGTGAACTATTGCATCATACAGAGCACACCTCTATGCCTTGGTTACATCCTAAAATGTTATAAATATGATGGTAAACCGACATATTGGTATCTTTTATTTATTAATTTTTATTTAATTAATTCATTTTTCTTTTTTAGGGTTGATATTGATGCGATTGTGAGGTCCAACATCATCCGATGCATCAAGATGAACTATTTTGGCTCGTACGTTTTTTAAATGTCTATGCCACAACTCGTCAATGATTATAATGATATATTGTGTTTGTGGTAAGTTCTATAATAATTTCAAATTTACAAATCAATAATTTATAATTAATATATTTTTATTAATTTTTTAAGTTATTTATTTCAACAAGAATGGTAACGAGAACCCAATGCCATAGTATGGTTTATGATGTGTGGAAGAATCCAATGATAGAGGAGCTAGAAGAAGAACTGGCTCGTCGATCTCTATTCTGAAAAGTGCCCTCCAGATATGATTCCCTTAATGCATACATTTAGGGAAAACTCGTTTCGAGAAATCTTTTACGATTCGACACTTAAATGTTTTCTAATTATTTTTTCAATAATAATGTTTAATAATAATTTTTTTACCGGAACAAAAATACGACTGACGTCCAAATCTTTTGGAGTTCGGAACAACAATCAGAGTCAAGATGGAACATGATGGCAAGTTAAAGAAATAGCCGAAGAGATAAAAAATGTATAAAAATTTGTAATACATATATTTTAACTAATTTATTTTAACAAGAGGAAGCATTAACATAATCACATGAGGGAGGGTCGACTCAGGATGGAGGGTTAGGACCACCAGACATCACCAAAGCCATGTTGACAAGCAATGATGTAAATATTTTAAATGAAATTTGATTATTTTTAAAACTATTTTATATTAATATTAATATTTTTTATTTTTATCAATCGTCCAACCAAAACGATTGAGAAATATATTTGGTTATACTCATTGAAGTTTTAAATCATTTGGATTTCGGGAAATGAGACGTTGATGGTTACACACGACATCACACGACTTGATTGAAAAAATGGAATGATAAAGAATATATTTGTAAATTTGTAAGTGCAAGTATGTATAAGCACCGTAGAAACAAATAGAATCAGGATAACATATTTTTCAAATAAATATACGTTAATTTTTGAGTAAAACATCAAGTTACAACTACACTTTGTTTGAGTTGTAATTAGTCGACATTCAGTATTCCCCATGACTCGGATACGATACTCTTAAATAAGGTCTTTGACACTCGTAAACTACTGACACCAAAAACTCGATTTTACAGAGTTATGACAGACTCTTGAAATCATAAAACACAGATCCGTATCCTAAACCGCTCCCTCACCGATCTGACTCAGACTAAAGGAAAAACACACTTGATTAGTTTTACGTATTGTGAATTTTGTTTCTCTCCTCTTTTTTATAGTCTTCAATTTTAACAAAATCCATCTACAATCTTGTAGAATAAAAAAAATAATCAATCTAAAATAATGCTAATCAAATTCTATAACAACTCTAACAAAAATTTCTAAATACATGATTAATTTGATTAAGACAAACTCAATAACTCAACAAAGTTGATGATAAATTGTATTCTATATTAATTTAACTAATATTTAACATAAAAATAGATTTATAGGTTGATAATAAATTACGTTAACGCTGTCAGGTCACGGATGGAGAAAACTCGGGACGGACGGACGGTGTCGGGTCACAGATGGAGAAGACTCGGGATGGATAAGGCTTTGCATGATTTGTGAATCTATGATATGCGTGAAGAATCAGAAAAGTAAAAAACGTGAAAATTTCTATGGCAATATCTATGGATTCTCGGTGAATCGGAATATAATGCAATATCTATCGATTCTCGGTGAATCAAGATATGTGAATGCTCGTGATCCAATAAATGTTACCTAAGTCAGTTATGACTAAGGACAAGGGTTATATAATTATACGCTCTTATGAGGTGACTCCCTCTTACCTAGGAACTACTTAGCTAACACTTAAGGTTATCACTTGCATTGTAAATAATGAGATCTAACAATATATCTCCGGATGTTAGTTCTTTTTCCGATTATGTTTATGTTTTATGAAATATGTTTGATTACGGTGAAATCCGTCATGTGATTAAGTCAAGTTCAATACCTACTAATAAATAAGCACTCGTCAAGACTTAGATTGATGTGTGTAGAATTACCAAAGTGAATTGTCACATAATTTAAGATAGTCTTAAAACATCCCTAGTAGAGCATCATTGAGAATAAGGATATCAATATTGCATTAAGACTCGTATGTGTAAATTCATCTGAGATATCAATTTAACACATAGGTACGTGTTAGAGAACAATATATTGTATCGATCTGCCATGAGATTGTTACATGGATGATTAGGATAAAAGAGTATTGTTTAATAATCTTGCTCTTGCATGCCAAATGTTTTGAGTCTTTCACCTTGCCATAGATAAGGAAAACAGATAAGGAAACCGAGCCTAGGACATACAAAGAAGTGCAAGGGAAGGATTAACGGGAAGAAGCTATGAATGCCGATGAGCCGTCCCGAAACCATCCCGAAGAGGATATGTGGACATCCTGGATTAGAGACCGCGACCCAGGGGCGTTCGCAATTTGCGGACGACACTCGGTGTCAGTCCCTAATTCGGGATGCCCTCGGCATCCGTTTCCAATCTGTCCGCAATTACGGACGACTTAAGGACTGTTTGTCCGTCCGTAAATTTAGGGATAGTTTAGGGATCGATATTTTTCTCCGTCCCTATTCCGTCTGTAATCCGTCCGTAAATTTAGAGACGAATTGACCAGTCCGTAAAATCCGTTTGCAATCTTTAAATTTTTAATAGTGGTTATATATTGATCGAGTTAGAATCACCTCATATTCATAGATAGAAAAAAAGGATTTATAATTATTTTCGAATTATCGAACTTTTAGACTTTTTAATGTTATTTTATTACCTTTTCGTTTATAATATAATGTTAGAATATTATATATAAAAAACTATTTGAATCAGAATCAAGCATTTGAATGAGCTCAACCGTGTGTTTGTGCGCATTGAGATATACTTAGGTTAGATTTATCTAAAAATAGCCATGGACTTTATTGAACTAATACATTTGTCACGCTATATATATATATATATATCGAGACCATATTTGCAATGCGTGAAAAACTTCACAATAAAATAGTGCGTCAACTAATTTTTTTTTTTGCAACAAATTATAACTTCACTATGAGAAAATAACAAATATATTCAAAAATATTCTCGTAGAACTAAAAGACTTCAAAAATATTCTTTCCGAAAAAAAACTTTTGCTTCAAAAATACCCTTATAAATGCTAAAATTCTCAAAATACTCCTGCGACCCTTTTACAATTTGATCCCCAGTTTGACCCTGCGACCCAGTGATCCAGTACGACCCTGTGACCCTGCGACCCAGTCCAGTCCGACCCACCGACCCAGTCCGACCCTGCGACCCAGCGATCCTGTCCGACTCTGCGACCCAGTCCGACCCAGCCGACCCTGCGACCCACCGACCCTATCCGACCTTGCGACCCAGTCCGACCCAGCCCACCCTGCGACCCAGCGATCCTGTGCGACCCAGTCCGACCCAGTTCGACCTTGTGACCCTATTCGACCCTGTGACCCAGTGCGACCGCCGGAAATTGCCAGAAATCGCCGGAAACTGCCAGAAATCGCCGGAAATTGCCAGAAATCGTCGGAAAATGGTCGAAATCGCTGAAACTCACCTACAAATCGCAAAAAATCACCAGAAAATTGCTAAAAACGCTGGAAATCACTGAAAATGACTGAAACATTGTTGGAAATCGCTCGAAAATTGCTGCAAACCGCTCAAAATAGAAGGAAATCACTCGAGAATGGAAAGAAATCACTCAAAAATTGAAGCAAATCGTTCGAAAATAGAAGGGAAACACTCGAAAATGAAAGGAAATAGCTCTCTTTTGTTTCCCTCCTCTCAATTTTCGTTTTCCCTCTTCTCATATTTGTCTTTCCCTCCTTTGTATGTGTTTTTCATTAAGGGCACATATGTCTTTTCTCCAATTTTTTTTTCATCAGATTTAGGAGGGTAGTTTTGAAGTGTTTTAGCCCTAAGAAGGCATTTCTGATATTCTCCCGTCTGATGCAGTTTTGTGATTTAAAGAAATTAAATATTAGCTATTTTTGAAATGATGTCTTATATATAAAAAGTTTAAATAAAATTGCAAAACTAAAAGATTTGTTACAGCTCTAATATTTATATAAAAAAAATTGTATATTTTTTAGAAGAAATAAAACGATATCGTCTTATATATTTATTATCATATTTTTAATTCAATAATATTTAAAAAACTGAAATCTGAATGAAAGTTAAGCAACAAAAATAGTATCCTATTTCAATATTTTACTTTTCTACTAAACTAAATTTCATATTATTTTTATCACCTATATCACAAATTACTTTTAGTTATGTTAGATACAAATTTTTGATTTTATTTAATTTTGTTTTGATAAAAGAATTGAGACGTGGATTCTATGTGATGGTTTTTTTTTTCATATATATATATGATAATAAGAGAAAATCACATGATAATTTATGCATTTATCGTAAATTAAGAAACCATGTACATAACTCTTTATATATTTATTAATTTTTTTTATTTCTTAATATTTATTAATTGGTACGTTTAGTTTTATAATAATATACGAACATTTCATCGTTAGAATCCAACAACTCTAATTTTGTTGGTAAAAAAAAAACTCTATCTAATGGTACTAAGCACGCCACATCATTGTGGTAATATTTAATTATATTTATGTTTAACTATAAATAAAATATAATAATAATAATAATAATAATAATAATAATAATAATAATAATAATAATAATAATATACATTATATATTAGAGAATATTATAAAGGAAATATATATTTTTTTGGACTCGCTTTATTAGTATAACTAACATTAATCCTGTGTTTCGCGTGATTTCAAACTTGTTCGTTATATTTGTTTGAAATACGTAAAATACATATTAAAATATATTAAAAGATGCATAGCAAAATGTTAGATTGCATTCAAATATATAACATTTTTATATGTTATTAAATATTTTTTATATACAACATTTGTTGTTCTTTTTGTATAATTATTAATATCATCTAACATAAACAATTTTAATAATTCTCTAATTTTGCTCTAAGAACTTGAACATATAATTGTCCATGACTAAATACTGGTTTCGGTAAGTATATGTCAACCCGATTAATACTTTGTCCTTGACTTTGTTGATTTTCATTGCAAAATACAACATAATAGGGAACTGTTTTCATTTAAAGTTGAATGGCAAGGTTGTATTGATCCGAATTAAAGAAAGTCGAGGTATAAATACTTTGTCACTTGCATGGGTTCCAGTTATTATTTTACCTTTTATAATATTGGTATCGAGTTGAGTTATTTGAAGTCGTGTTCCACTACATAGTCCAAGCGTTTGATCAATGTTTCGTAAAAGTATAATGGGAACTCCATCTTTCAGTGCTAGACAATGATTAGGAATTTTTGGATATTTTAAATTGTTTAAAAATTTTGTGTTGTGCAATTCACATATGTCATTGTTTTTGGAATCAACATTGCACAATGTATTTGAGATTAAATATTCTTTGGAATGTTCGAGAATTATTTGTAGGGGCGATTCGTTTATTTCATGTACAATTTCATTTGTTGGACACAATATTGCTCGCTCTTAAAAAAAAAATGGGTTTTTGTATTCAGTTTGAATGTTTGGATATACATGGATATCAATACTTTCGATTGGATTTGATGCTTCTTTAGTTAATAAATCCTCAGGTATATCTATCAAATATTCGCCGTTATTAGATTCACATAATATTCCGTCTCCTAATCGTAATATCCAATCAGAAAAAGTTTGTAGTTCATTTGGATTTGGAGAATGATTATTTATTTGCAAACACATGTTTTGGGTTAATTTTAACACACGATAGTAGTTCCAAATATAAGAAGAATTTATGCATGCTTGGACAGTGTCATGTCTATTTCCTTTTGTAATAATTGGTAAGATATGGCGAAAATCACCTCCGAATACTATTGCTTTCCCATTGAAAGGTTTGTTTTTCAAAAAAGGATTTATTGAGCCAATGATATATTTCATACTTTTATCTAAAACTTCGAAGCAAAATTTGTGTATCATTGGAGCTTCGTCTCATATTATAAGTCTTGTTTGCTTTATAAGTTCTGAAAAACTTGTATTCAATTTAATATTACAAATTGAGTCTTCACTGATATCTATTGGTATTGCGAAGCGCGAATGCACATTACAGCCTCCCTGCAACAAAAGTGAGGCAATACCTCTTGAAACAACATTTAGAATAATCTGTCCATGGGATCTTACTGCTGCAGATAGTGTTTTCCATAAGAAAGTTTTTCCATTTTCTCCATGTCCATATAGAAAGAATATTTGACCTCTGTTTTTATCTATTGCTTCTATAATTTCATCGAAGACTAAATATTGTTCTGCTGTTAAATGCGATTTAAAATTTATAATTCAGTTTCTATTTTGTTTTGATCGTAGGATAGTTCTTCATATATTAATCTATTCAGTAGTGATTGGTTATGAGTTTCTTTAAGAAATGACATGGAAGAATATTGTTTCAAAGATCGCTTATTTTTTTGTAATAACTGTTCTATTTCGCCAAGGGCTATGTTTTGGATTTCTTCATGGGACATGTTAAGATCTGCAATTTGGAAAGAAAATATTTACATAAGTTTAAGATTTATTTAAATAAACTACGTCAGTAAGTATTCAAACCTGGTAATTTTAATAGGCATCGACGTTTGTACAATATGTCATCAGATAAAACTTGCCATATTCTCAACCAAATATGTTCCAGACACGACATACATTCCATTTTATGCATTTTCCTTATCCATACAAGACGCAAATTTATTAGCTATACCATATGATTCATATACATCATTTCTTGTACTGCACTGTACGGAGTTTGTGACATTATTTGGAATCTCAGCAAATATAAATCAATTGATGTTGGTATTTTGATTGTCTATTGAGGAATAGCTAAATATGTGCATGAAGCAACCTTCGTTTTTGAAATTCTAACTGTATAAATAACTACAAAAGGGAATTGCAAAATAAATTTATTAAATTAATAGAAAAATGTATAATATATATATAATTACACTGTATGAATATTATAATATGTGTGTAATGTATGTATATATATAGTAATGGCCTGTTTTACCTCTAGAGCCTATTATGTTTTTGAAGAACACACACTCGCTTTGGAAACTTGTAAAATGATTGCGAATCTTTATATCCCTCGTGCTTAGGGATGTTAATTTCAAGTCCGGCCCGAAATCCGATCCGAACCCAATCCGAAAAATTGCGGGTTTGGGCAAAAAATTATAGGCACGTTTAATCGGGCTGGGCTCGGGTTTGAAAAATTTTGGCCCGCAAAATTCGGGCCGGGCTGGGTTCGGCCCGCGGACTGCCCGAGTTCGAAAATGACCCGCACCCCTAACCCTAGTGCTCTCTCCTCCCTCAGTCTCAGAAGCTCTCTCCCTCCCCCTACCTCCTCGTCTTTGTTTATTAATAACTTTTTTTTCTTATATTTTGTGTATTCTTTATGTTCAGAATAGTTTTTCTAAGATAGAAATTCCTAAATATTATGTGCTATGATATAACTTATAATATATATTAACTTCATTTGAGTTAGTTTCCATTAAAAATTAAAATTAAGAAAATTTAAAAGGATATGAATACAAATAAATTTTTACTTTACACATATATCATATATATGATACAAAAAAGTGAAAAGGAAAATATCACAAATGTATGTGTGGTCCTAATATATGCATACAAGATCATACCGATATGGATGTGTTGCAGTTCTAGAAGTCTAACACTAAGGTGATGACTGGTGGAGTCGCCAGAAAACGCAAACGCAGCGACTGCGTTTTCTGGCGACTCCGGGCGATATCTCACATGACTGGTGGAAACGCAGAAAGTCGCAGTCGCCACAAAACGCGAAATTTAAAAATCTTATTTTTTGTAACGTTACGTTACGATTTCAGGCGTTTTTATTAAATGACTAAACTACCCTTCTCTTCTCATTTCTTCTCATTCCTCTGCCTTCCCTCTGCCTGGGCGATTTCATCCTCGTGCAAGTACTCCACTGCACTCCTCCTCGCCGACTCCTCCTCACCGGTAAGTCTCTTCGCCTCTTTCCTCCTCCTCGCTCGTTCTCTCTTGGCCATAAAATTAGGATTTCGGGTTTTGGGTAAACATCTCGATTCTGGGTTTTGTTCTATTTATATTAATCATAAATATAGATATATATGTATATATATTGTATATTCAAATATTTGAAAATCATAATTAAAAAGTATATAAATAGACAATTTTATTAACAATTGTCCATTTTGGTAATTTTCCTCAAAACGCAAGCGCAACAGTTTTCTACCATTCTCTTCTAGAGTAGTCGCCCGCAAACACCGCGTTTCCACCATTCAGGCAAAATGAAACAAAACGTCCACAAACACAAGCGCAAACGCCACCAAACGCAAACGCAAACGCCGCGTTTCCACCAGTCGGGCCCTAAGACATATAGTATTGAATTAGCGCTTATGGCTTGTGATATCCTAAGTATTCCGATCACCACAGTTGTTTCAGAGTCTTCTTTCAGCGCCGATTCGCGTGTGCTCAACAAATACAAAAGCCGTCTCTTACCCTCAAACGTTCAAGCCTTAATTTTTGTCCGTTCTTTGTTACTTGGTTACGATAAAGAAGGTTACGTTTATGCATTTCAATTCAAATTATCGAGATTATATGATTGTTTATGTTGTTGATTAGGTTTCTTTGATTTACTAATGTGTAAATTCTATATTTAGCGGCCCCAATGAATTTCTCGCCGTGACCCAATAAGCATATTAATGGTGAAACCGGAAGAGCAAGAGATTTAAGTCAAATTTATTTGTAGTTTTGTTTCTTCATTTATGGATTTGTATGGATCACCGTCATCGAGATCCACTCCTCGACACAAAAATATCACAAAAATCCTAAAACAATGATCAGACGATCCCAAAATGAAGGAAAAAGTCAGTAGTTAAATCCAACCGTCGGAAAACAAAAAAACACACACGGACGGCTCAGATTCAATCCGAACGGAAATGAAAAAAAATCTGTTTAATCGGACGACTACTAAAACGGGTCGGATAAAAACTCAATTGCAGTCCACTCGATCTTGACCGCACACATGTCGTCCAACGAGTTTGAATGCTCCTTGATTGGCCATGTCACCCAAAAAATCTGTTCATCCAAAAGAAACCTTTTATTATATGTATGACATATATCTAGTTAGATTTGTATTCATAGAAGACATAAATGAATTTTAGTTTTCACCTGTTGACGAATAAGGTTCAAGTATAGAACACGGAGACGAAAGATAGTTTAATTATTCATAAGAATTCTTTATTTCATTCAAAATCTAGAAAAAATGTAGTGAAATATTTATATTTCACTCTTATTAAAATCTTATTAAAACTAACGTAGATTATATTTGTTATAACGAAAAATAATTAAACAATTGTGATATTTCCACCGAGAAAAGTTTGAAAATTTTAGCCTACATATTTGTTTTCATAAAATTTATGTCTTGTCAATAGAAATAAACTAATGTTACATGGTCACATAAAATTTAGAAAATTATGTTTTCTGAGAATAATTTAAATTTGTTAAAAGAAAAATATTACAATCGTTTGTATGCATATATATATATATAGGTATATAAATGGATATATATTTATGTTATATAAATATAACTTGTATATATTAGAAGGTATCTTTGATATTCTATATATATATAGGTATATAAATGAATATATATTTATGTCATATAAAAATAACTATAAGTTATATGTATATGTATATATTATATAGTATATTATGTTAATGTTTGAAATATCACTTAATTAGGAAGGCTGTTGTGTTGTTGTTTCAGATTGTTGAGAGATTTGAGGAATAGATTTAATCAAAGGTTGTTGAGAGTTTTGGGGATCAAATGTTATTGAGAGTTTAATGGAAATATTGTTGAGCATTTAATGGATTTGACTTGGTCACGAAACAACTTGGTGAGCTGAAATTTTGGACAAGGTGTATGAGAAATTTCGGCAATTGCAATTAAAAACGGCCTCTATAAAAAGAGGATGGCAGAAGCTTGGAAGGGTAACCAAGCATTGAGCAAATTGTAAGATATACTCTTAGAGACAGAAAAAGATCCTTAGAGAGTTGCTTGAGTGTGTGGTGGGGATTGCTAGCACTAGTAGAGCGTGTGTTTTTGAACTTAGGTTTTTGTATTCATGGTCTAACTCAGGGGGAGTTATCCGTGGAAGTGATGCATGAATAAAAAACAATAGTTGAGTGAAACACAATTTTGTATTTTTATTTCCGCTATATGTGTTGTCTTTAACATTTTCAATTGGTATAAGAGCTGATCACCGAAGCTAGATATTCTATCTATTGTTTGGTGTGAGATCCTCAAAGACAACATATAAATTTCAAGAGATATGTAGTTTTATGGAAGGTCGATTATGCTCAATGAATCCAATTATGGATATTGGAAAGTGAAAATACGTGCAAATATCAGAGGGATTGATGAGGATGCGTGGAATGTTGTGAAGAATGGATGGAGTCCACCCATGGTAATTGATGAACATGGAAATTCAAAGGAGAAACCATCATATCAATGGACCCCCATCGAGAAAAGAAATTCAATTTACAACGCTAAAGCACTTGGAGCAATTTTCGCATCCGTTGACATCACGAGTTCAAACAAATTCAAGGATGTGAATCTGCAAAAGAAGCATGAGACACACTGGAGACCATTCATGAAGGTACCTCAAATGTTAAAAGAACTCGTCTTGATATCTTAGAACATCAGTTTGAAAAACTAGAGATGAATGAACACGAAAGTGTGAAAAAATTCAGTGGGAAGATGAATGCACTTGCAAATGAGGCAAGTGTACTTGGTCATGCATACGAAGATAAAAAGCTGGTCAAAAAGCTTTTGAGGTGTTTACCGAAAAAGTTTCATGCTCAGAAGGCCGCAATGAATATGTCTCTAAATACTGATACAACAAGTTTCAAAGAAATTGTTGGAATTCTTGCTGCATATGAATTGGAGCTTGAACTTG
Organism: Gynandropsis gynandra; assembly: GCA_036759665.1. Taxonomy (NCBI): domain Eukaryota; kingdom Viridiplantae; phylum Streptophyta; class Magnoliopsida; order Brassicales; family Cleomaceae; genus Gynandropsis; species Gynandropsis gynandra. The sequence continues at coordinate 33,246,261 of CM071874.1, forward strand.
AACAAGATTCTACCAACAAGGATATGGACAAAGGAATTATTTTCCAAGCAACAGAAGAAAGTTCGAGGATGATAAATTGGAAAAAAATGTGATATTGTTAGCCAAGAAATTTGAAAAATTCATGACGAAGCGAATTGGAATGAAACATTCAAATATTGAAGACAAAGTGCCGAGAAAAGAAGGAAAATCAGAGGTACAATGTCACGAATGCAAGGGATTTGGGCATATTAAATCTGAGTGTCCAAGCATTCTAAAAAGAGAAAGTGTGTTGCATAATTTATGTGAAATCCAATGTTAAAATTGTAAAGGATTTGAACACACTAGGAATGAATGTGAAGATTCAAGTTCAGAATCTGAAGAAAGCAGTGAAGAAGAAATGCAAATTTTGTGGCGTTCAGTGGAATAATTGATGAAGACGAAAACAAGATCAAAGAAGAAGATGATAGCGATGATGGGGATGTAAATGTGGAAGCCATTTACAACGAATGGCTAAACATGAGCAAACTTAGCATAGAATTAGTCAAATCCAATGAGAAGTTAGAAAAACAACTTCGAGAAACACATAAGACCTTAATTTAGAAAGAAGAAGAAGTTGTAATGATTAAGAAACAACTTGAGAAAATAGACAAGCAATTGAAGATGCTCACGAATGGAACATAAAAGCTTGATCATTTGTTACCCATGGGAAAGAAAGATTCAAATCATCATGAAATCGGATACGTTGGAAGCAAGGAAAATTCGCAAATGAAGTTTACATCGAATGGAAGTAAAAGTTACTCGTCTTCAAGCCTACATGGTTTAGTTAGAAGAACGCCTCGAATTAAAGTTTTTGCCAAAATAACAATGTCAGATGTTATTACTGCGGAATGTGGGGACATATGCAATACTAGTGTTTTCTAAAATTGAGAGATGGTCCAGGTAAGTATTCTAAACTGAAATTGAAAAAGCTTTGGATAAGAAAAAGTGATCTTCAATGCAAATTTGCTTAGATTTCTACACAAAATAATAAATCTCACACTTTGTGCATTGATAAAGGATGTTCTAGACATATGACAGGAAATAAGGAGTTTCTATCAAATTTAAATGAAAGAGTGAATGCTGGAAGTGTTACATTTGGTGATGGAAACAAAAGGAAAATCAATGGACAAGATATGCGATCATCAAATAATTACTATGTGTGGAGAGCTAAACAAAGAAGTTTGAAGGTGGCGAAAGATTATCGAATGTTGGTAAAATTTGCACATTCAAATTTGGTTTGAGGTATTCCTAAACTAAGTCTTGATAATCTTGATATGTGTCAATCAATCGTCAACTAAATGAAACCTTCACAAAAACCCTCGATTTGGATCATGTTTATTAGTCCTGACTCTTTAAATTGACTTGAGATAAAATTAGGACTATGTATGTAAGAAAGTGAGAATGATTTTTGGAGCTAATGATGTGTTTATTTGTACTTGGTTTATCAAGTTCACTTAAGCTTTACTGAAGTACACATATGCTAGCAACCTTATCGTTCTTTGAGATTCAATGTTTGACGTAAAAAAGGGTTTGGTTCTCTTACTCCTCTAATGACTCGATGGTTCATAAAAGGATTATAATTCTAAAAAGAGTTTGTTATGAGTATTTTACTCGGGTCTAAGTTGTGAGATATTCAGTTTCAGTTGTAACGTCCTATGATACAAAGCTAAGTTGAGGTTAAATATTCCTCTATATTTACATAAGAGTATACCTAAAAAGGATAATCAAGGAGCTTTTTATATGAACAAAAGGATATCTAAAAAACGTCCTAGAAGCAGAGAACAAAGAAAAGAAAAGGAGAAGATAAAGAAAAGAAAAGGAAGAGAAAAGAATAGAAAAAGAATGATAAAATAATTAGCTCACAAGTGTACTAAAGATTGCTCAATGTATCTCGTGATAGGTTAAGTACACTTAAACATAAAAGGTAACTCTAAAACTTATTCTCGTTTCTCTTATGTATTCACACTTTATTTTCTTAAATGTGGTTTAAAGAGAACAAATTGCTGAACATTTTTTTTGGACAAAAGAAATAAAATGAGGGAAAGACATGGACGAACATCAAGTTGTAGAATATTGTGCAAGAAAAATAATTGATCGATATTTAAATTGATTCATTTTATATGTGTGACTAATCTATATTGATTTTGAAAATCTGATCACACAAACAAGGGGAGAAAATGGAGGTTCGAGCTTTTGGATATATGGTGATCAAAGTATGACGAAATGAATGAATCAACAACCTGTGATGATTGTGCTTAACTATGATTATGTTTGATGAATGTTTGAGTTTGAGTTTGAGTGATCAGAAATTCAAAAGGGGAGATTGTTAATGTTCGAAATATCACTTAATTAGGAAGGTTGTCGTGTTGTTATTTCAGGTTGTTGAGAGATTTGAGGAATGGACTTAATCAAAGGTTATTGAGAGTCTTGGGGATCAAATGTTGCTAAGAGTTTAATGGAAATATTGTTAAGCATTTAATGGATTTGACTTGGTCACGAAACAACTTGGTGAGCTGAAATTTTGGACTAGGTGTATGAGAAATTTCGGCAAGTGCAATTAAAAACGGTCTCTATAAAAAGAGGATGGCGGAAGCTTGGAAGGGTAACCAAACATTGAGCAAATTGTGGAATATACTTTTAGGGACAGAAAAAGATCCTTAGAGAGTTGTTTGAGTGTGTGGCAGGGATTGCTAGCACTGGTAGAGCGTGTATTTTTGAACTTAGATTTTTGTATTCATGGTCTAACTCAATGGGAGTTATCCGTGGAAATTTTGAGCATATTGTAATGAGAAAACAAGTATACTTGGAGATTGATACATGAATAAAAGCAATAATTCAGTGAAACACAATTTCGTATTTTATTTCCGCTATATGTGATATCTTTAACGTGTTCATATTAAATAAACATTTATGAATATATATATTATGTATTATAAATATGTATTTATATAAATGTATATTTATATGAGACATATACCCCACGCAATGTACAAATAGATTTTTATTTGGATGACTTTTTTTTATTGATTTTAAAAATAGACAATTTTTTATGTTTTTTAAAAGAATATTTGATTCATATCAATAAATAAATTTTTTAGTCAAATTCTACATTAAATTAACAGTTTTTTTCAAGCTTTTTACCAAATTTTTAATGATTTCAAATTTTCTAAACATTATTTGAAAATTCAAAAATTTTCAATATTTCATAAAGATTTATTATAATTTGAAATATTTTATTAGTTCCACAATTATCGTTTGAATGTATTTATTTGGGTTATAAAATTAATTAATTTTAATTATTTAAATTGATTTTTTATAATGAAAATAATTTACTAATTTTTTTTAAATTAATAAATGATTTTCTTAATTTTAGTTGGTTATTTAAATAAAATCTATCTCTTTATTAATTTTTCTAGAGTTCAGTAATTTTCCAATTTGTTGAAGTAATTTTAGATTTCAATAGAAATCAAATTAAATATATTTTAAATGATATTTTTTAAGATATTTTCAATTTTTTTATCAATGAATTTAGATTTTTAATAATTTTAAATATTAAATTTAACGGATTTTTTTAAATTTTTTATTTTCAAATTCGAATAAAACAAAATTTTTCATTTTTATAGTATATTTTAAAGGGATAACTTAAAAATATAATTGAAATACTATTATGATTTCAACCCTACCCTATGCTCCAAACAAAATCTTAAATTCTACCTTTATAATATTGATAACCCCATATTATAATTGTCTTTGAATCAACATTTTTCTCTCTCTTCCAAATACCTCAATTACCCCTCTCTCTTCTGGTGCGAAAAGTTCGCTTCTTCTCCAACATCAGATTCGCCTTGAGTAACTTCAAATCAACATCAGATTCGTCGCAAATAGGTTGAAATCATTTATTGTCAACAAAAAAGTTTGGAATTAGGTAAGTTGCACAAAAAAACCTGGTATATATAGCGAGTTTTTAGTTTAGATTTTAAGTGTTTTAATGTGACCAAATTAATGGTGTTTGTACGGAGGTAATGGTGTTTTCGTGAATTTTTTTTGTGAATTTGATATCTAAAAAGAAAAGTTGAATAACCTAAGTAGTGAGTAATACATATAAATTCAATTCTCCATTTTCAAAATGAGTTTTATAGTTTTGTAGTCAAAACGAGTCACTGAGTCAAATAGAATGAGTTAAATGATCGCAATAAGTCACAAGATCGCATTGGGTCACAAAGTCACATCGAGTTGCATTGGATCACAAAGTCATATTGAAACACATAGTCGTAGTGGGTCATAGAATATTATATAAGAATTTACCCTTTTTTTATGGTTTCTTTATAGGTATAGTGGATTTGGTGGATGAGAAAATCACAATAATTTATTTTTTGTATGATGGTAAATGGAAAAAGCACATAAAATGGAGAATTTGAATGGGTTTGAAGAGTTTAGGAAAACCAGAGAGTATTTTTCTATTGTCTTTTAATTAGTCTGATATACCAGTAACTTATCGATGAGTTATGTGGAGAGATGATAGTGGCAAAAATACAACGAAGTTGAAGTTAAACTATTTTTTCAATATTTGTCAAAATAGGAAGCTGACATAAATAATGAATGACAAACATCTTATTTGTTATTTGTTCGATTGAATAGGAGGAATTCAATATCTGTTTCATGTGGAGATAGAATCGACAAGTGTGAAGTGTATAATGATAATTGAGAGGGAATTGAACCTCTAATTCTTGCTTTTGGAAGCATTGCTAGAGGAAATGAGAATGGAAGTGTTTTAGATTATGATGACTGTGTTATTGTAGGTTCAAATAACAACAATGAAGTTGTGAGCAATCTTACACAAATAGTAAATATTTTGGATTCAGATAATTCTGATAGTGAACATACCAACATATAGGAGAAGATGGTGGTTGTGCCATGAATATAGTCGTTCATGAAGTTATGATTTGTGGTAGTAATGAAGGTGATACTGATGTGCCAATAAAGCATAAGAATGGTGATGGTGAGAATAACTTAGACATGATAGTTTACGAGAAGCCAAACAATCCAAATTCAATCTTTAATTTCGAAGATGGATTACAAATTAAAATTTGGCAAGAGTTTGACAGTAAGGAGGATGAACTGCATTTATAAGAAAATGTTCACTTGAAGAAGCTTCTTTTAGATATGAATCATTGGGTTCTGATTTGAAGCTGTGTGAAGTACGATGCCAGTTTTCCGGAAGCGGTTGTAAATGAAAATTATGCGTTGAAATCATCCCGAATTCCAAAACTGTTTAGTGTGTGAACACACTATCCCATTTATAAGCATTCACCTGTATCTAAATCAACAGAATCTACAAAAGGTATAATGTAATGATTAAAGATTATATTGAATGAGGAATAGGTAAGGAAATATGGAAAACCTCCAGGAAAAGAATTAATGGCTCATGTAAAAACAAAGTACGATGCTAATGTATCATATTTGATAACATTAAGAGGAAAATGCAGTGCTCAAAGAAGATTCATGGTGATGACTTTGATCATTATAGGAGGCTTCTAGGGTGGGTGCACATGTTTACAGATAGAAATCTCGGATCTGTCGCAAATCTTCAGCTGTAAGGTGATGAGAAAAGCTTCAAATAGTTTTTTATGGTTGTGGGTGCGACTATAAGAGGATGAAAATACATGCGTAAAGTGGTTTATGTGGATGCAATATTTTTGACAAAAGTGTACAAGGGAGTATTGGTCGTGACAACCGCGCAAAATGGTAAACATCACAAATATCTTCTAGCTTGGAGAATAGTCGACAAAGAGAAGGATGAATCATGGACGTGATAAAAGAGTTCAAAGGGTGATACTGTGGCAAAAATGTTCTTCAAATATGCAATATCATACACGGTGAACGAATTTGAAGTTCCATTTAATGATTCGAAATCCATGTACAAATATGACTTTTGTGACTGTTGTGACCTTTATGAACTTTTTATCCTTTGTGAGTGTTGTGATCTTTTTGCAGGTATCCTAAAAGTCACATTGAAGATGTAAAAATTGTTTTCGCTGCTAGTACTTTTAGATATTTGTTTGGAAAAAAAACACTGGAATAGTTCAATAGGTGTAGGTTGAAAACAACTAGTGGTGATGGTTTTCAAAATTTAACACCATATGTTGAGAAACGTTACACAAACATCCAAGTATGAGGTTATTGAATTGAACATATTGAGTGATGAGTGTAAGGTGAGAAATGAGAATGGTAGAAGATTCGTAGTGAGTCTTAAAAAAAAACATGCAAGTTCAAAATATTTGATGTGGATAAATATTCATCCTGTCACGCAATTACGGCTGCACATAAGTTTAATAAAGGTTACAAGATACTAGAACTATGTTCAATATACTACCTGGGGGAGACATGAAATTTGGCTTACCAAAAAAACTGTGTATCCGGTTTTTAATTGCAGTGGTTGGAACATTCCTCCTCAATATACTGAAGTGACGGTTCTACCTCTTACGGTGTCTGAGAAAATGCAAAGTTTGAAGCCTAAAGAGAATTGTTATCCTGGACTCAGTGAGACTCAAAGAAAAACCCATCTTCGTTGAGACAAACGGGTTCAAATGCCTGAATCAGTGACAGTGTTTGCAACATGACAACCCAGACAGAGTCAACATGAAAACAAAAGAAAGTTTTGTTAGTTTGTAATAATGTGTTATTCGTATTTTTTGGACAAAACCTTGGAATTTGTATACTTTCATTATGTGCAAATCATGCGACCCAATATTACAAGAACCCATCCGATTCATGCGATCTAATATGACCGACATGCGACTCACAATTGGTATAACTTAGTAAGATACATGACATTGAAAATGTTTATTTTTCATGGTTTATGTTCTTTCATCCTTATAAATCAATAAATTTGTCAAGTTCACATCTAGTTTTTCTCATTGACGCAAAATGAATACTATGACCTTTTTGACCTTGCGACCCATGTGACCCATCTTTAGAAATTTCATTTTCAAAATTTTTAAATTGTAGATGTTTAATCAGGAATCAATATAGAGAATAATATTAATAATATCGAAATTTGATGAAATATTAAATGTATTCTTTTGAAAATTTCTTAAATTCATCCAACGAGTTCTTAAACACAACAATCGCTTTTGAAATACATTTATTCGTTCTACATTTCTTGTGACACATGCGTAAAAATCCATTATTACTATTGTCAGAAATTGTAAAGGTATATGAATTAACATGATTTACGTTCCTAAATATATCGAAAGTACAATTTAAATGTTCAACATAATTTGTAACCTTTGTGACCTTTCTACGGTTTTAGAGAACATGTGGGACCCACCATTCTCGCCGAACTTTTTCTCTAATATTTCAAAAAACATTTCAACTTTTCCCAACACGTTGTACCATTCCGCCATTTCGATTTCAGACTCTAGTCTTTTCGAATTCCAACCATTGCCTTTTTTTTGAATACGATGCATTCTCATCTCCCATCTATCTCTCTCTCTTACTCTCATCATCTCCTATTTGAGATTAAATTCCATCTTTCTCTTATCTAATCTTCATCTCCGTATCTAAACAATCTTTGAAAAATTCTCTATCGAAAATGTCTCACACAGGATGTAGAAACTTTTTAATAAATTTTTTTTAATGTTTTTAATTTTTAATTTTTTTCCTTTTTCAATGGATGCACGTTGATATTTTTTTTTAAATTTCAACGGGCATCGGTTGAAAATGAAAAATTCTCGCCTTTTCACAATGGATATCATTGATATTTCCCGCCATGTTGTCAACTGATATTTGTTGGACGTTTGTAACGGCCACCCATTGACAGCGTGTAATGGGCATCCGTTGCCAATTCCTAACAGATGTTTCCGTAACAAGCCCGTTGAAAATTATCAAAGGATATATTTCGTTGCACGCACGTTGCAAATCGAAACAGATATATATTTTGAATGATCGATTCTCGACGGTTCAGAATCCGTTGAAATCCGTTGCGAATAGTCGTTTCCAATCGGAAAGTAGCCATTTTCAACGGATATATCTATTGTAAATAGCTTGTTTTTTTATAGTGTGCGACCATGCGACCAAACATACGTGACCCATTGCGACCATGCGACCCAACATATGCGAACACACGCGACCCTTTGATCCCTTGTGACCCATTTGAACCTTGCGACCAATTTGACCCCTGCGTCCAATGTGACCTTACATGCACAATCCATTGCAACCCAACATGCGCGACCATTGCAACCCTACATGCACGACACATTGCGACCCCGCATGCGCGACCCATTGCGACCATGCGACCCAACATACGCCAACATTTGCGACAATTCAAACCAACATAAGTGAGCCATTGTGACCATGCGACCCAACATACGCCAACATACGCGACCATGCGAACCAATATACATGACCATGCGACCATACAACCCAACATACACCAACATACGTGACCCTTGTGACCATTTGAATCCTTGCGATCCATTCGACCATTTGTGACCCATTTGACCCTTGCAACCAATTTGACCCCTGCGACCCATGCGACTCAACATGCATGACCATTGCGACCCAACATGTGCGACCCTTGTGCGACCCATTGAGACCATGCGACCCAATATATGCCAACATATGCGACCATTGTGACCATGCGATCAAACATACGCGACCCATTACGCCATGCGACACAACATATTCCAACATACGCTGTTAAGTATATGAAGAAAAACCGCGTCCCGCTCTCTTGGCCGTTCCACCTTCTGCGTCTCGTTCTGCATCCCTCTCTCTTCTCTCAGTCACACGTCTCGTTCCACATCTCGCTCTCTTCACTTAGTCGCGCATTCCGCTCTCTTCACTTAGTCGCGCATCCCGCTCCCATTTTGCATCCCGTGTCTCGCTCTAAACGTTCGGTCAAAGCCAATTTATGAGCTTCGCGCTCTCCTATACCTAGTTGACCGCTCCAGCTCATGCATGTTACATCTAAACTTGTAATTCACATTTGTACTTGTATTTTCCTTGTTTTTCTCTTTATTAGTTGTTAGAATCGTTTTATGAATATGTACCTTTGTATCTAAAGCAAAACATAAGAGAATAGTTAATCTTATTCTCTCTAAATCCCTTTATCTTTTGCTCTCTCTCAATCTCTTGATCTTTTCTCAATCTTTCTAAACCCGCTTTCGTTGAATCATCTCTAGTTTATAAAATCTACATGGTATCAGAGCGGTGATCGAATCTTGGAAAATCTTTGATCGATTTTATTCCTTTTGAAATCTAATCTCTTTCAAAAGTTGTTTTCGGTCAAACCTTTTTAACCTCTCTTTGTTTTTGTTTCCCTTTGTTTTCTCGGATCTCTAGCCATGAACTCGACCGAAAGAATCTCAATGTCATTCAATGGAAATAACTATTCCATCTGGAGGAAGATTGGTAAGGCCAATCTTGGCATGCGAGGTATTTGAGGTTTTGTAACAGGATCGGATGTGAAACTGGTCGATTCAGATGTTGGATCAGAAAAATGGGAACAAATTAAAGCTCACTCCTTTGGCTGTTTTACAAAATTCCTTCGAACCTCATATACTTCATACATATGGGCACATAGAGTCTCCTAAGGAGTTTAGGGACAAGCTGAAACAAGTTTTTGGCAATGAATCCAATCTTAACCGCGTGCTTAAAGTAAAGAAAGCCTTTAATAATCTAAGGCAAAGGGAAATCCTTTTAACCAGACTTTGGGTGATTTTAAGGAATTATGGTCAAAACTCGATGCTCTAAGGCTTCATACTGCGGATCCTGAGGAAATAACTTAGAGATCAAACCAGGATCAGGTCTTTTGCCTTTTATTCTCCCTCGACGACAAATAAAACAACCTTACTCATCACATACTTCACCAAAACGAGTTTCCCTCGTTTAACGAAGTTTGTATGATGATTAAAAGGGAGGAAGTGAGAAACCGTCTCTTTAAAGGAATGATTGAGGAAGCTAATGTCTCCAAAAACATCTCTGGGCAAGTCGCTACAATCAAGCCTTTCAAAAAGCAATTCTCTTACGAGTATTGCAAAAAAAGGTCATACAAAGGATTTTATGTGGCATGCGAGACTTGGACACCCTCATAGCAAAGTTCTAAGTATCATTTTTCCTGATCTTATAAAGATAAACATGAAGCATGTGAATCTTGCATCTTAGGAAAGGACGTAAAAAAAGTTTTTCCAAACTCTATTTCGATTTGTGAAAACTGTTTTGAGCTAATCCATTCAGATGTTTGGACAACTCCATGGTTTTCTCGTGATCAAAAGAAATATTTTGTAACTTTTATTGATGAAAAAACAAAGTTTACATGGCTTTATACTCTCTACTCTAATATTTGTTTTTATGATGTGTTTGTGAAGTTTCATAAGCATGTTTTAACTCAATATGATGCTAAAATAAAATTTCTAAGGATTGACAATGGTGGAGAGTATACTAGTCTTCAGTTTCATAGGTACCTTGAAGAACAAGACATTGCACACAAAAACTCATGTCCCTATACTTCGCAACAAAACAGAGTGGCAAAGAGGAAGAACATACATCTAATGGAAGTCTTGAGAACTATCATGTTCGATTGAGATATTCTTAAAAGGTTTTGGTTTGATGCGGTCATGACCATATGTCACATCATTAATAGAATTCCAACAAAGGTTCTAAAGGGAAAATCACGTTATGAGGTATTCAACTCTACAAAACCTAATTTTGAGTACTTTAGAACTTTCGGCTGTGTGTGTTTTGTTCTTATTCTTGACTCACAGCGAAACAAGTTGGAACCAAGGAGCACTAAAGCCATGCTCATCGGATACTCAGTAAATAAAAAAAAGGCTATTAAGTTTTCGATCCAAAAAATCAACATGTAATGGTGTCTTGAGATGTTATGTTCCTCGAAGACAAGAGCTTTCATTATAAAATCACCTGAGAAGATATTAAAGGAATCTCAGAACCAAATGATATAGGTTTGTCCCTTAAAAACTTAATAAATACAGTTTCGGAAACTAACAATAAAACAGGTCCCCTGCCAAGTGTATCTGAGCGTCATGAGGACCAAAATGATCAAGAAATCTCAGAAAATGAAGAACAAGAAAGCCATGTTAAGATCATATCTTCTGAGTAAAATCATGAGGAGGAAACTAGGGCTTCAAATCATGAGAACGAAGAACAAAGCCATGATCATAACCAAAATGAGGATCATGACGTCGATGAAGTCGAAGGAAGGATTCTAAATGAGATAGTACCTTGGAGAAGCACTAGAATAAGGCGACAAATCTCGGATTGGATTCACAATCCTATTCAATAGCGTGCCAACCAAACACCCTATTTCAATGGCGTGGCAACCAAACATCCTATTTAAAACTTTTGCTCTTTAGCATTTATCTCTACTAATTATAAAGCTTTTCTTAGTAAAATTGACAGGTATATCGAGCCATAAACCTATAGAGAAGGCGAATGGAAGCCAGAATGGGAGGAAGCCATGACCGAGGAGCTAGCAGCCTTAGAAAAAAAATAAAACATGAGACCTTGTTCCTCTCCCTAAAGAAAGAAGCCCATAGGAAATAAATGGATTTAAAAAATCAAATATAAGAGTAATGATGAGGTAGAACGTTATAAGACTCGCCTTGTAGCACAAGGGTATAATCAGAATTATAGGGAAGATTATACCGAGATTGTTGCCCATGTTGCTAAACTTCATTATGTTCGCATTATCTTTTCTAGTACTATTAACCTTAATTGGAGTTTGTGGCAGATGGATGTTAAAAACGATTTCCTTCAAGGGGAAATAAAGGAAGATATCTATATGAAACCTCCCCCTCTCCAAACCGAAAAAGGAATCACATGTAAACTAAAGGGAGCTCTCTATAATCTTAAACAATCCTCACGAGCTTGGTACACTAGGCTCTATGATGCTATTCGAAAGTATGGTTTTAAGAGGAGTGAGACTGATCATTCCATGTTAATCATTCAAAACAAATTTGGCATCATTGTTCTCTTAGTTTATGTTGATGATATAATGATAACAAGTGGTAATAATAAAGGACTAGAAAGTGTTGAACGTTTTCTAAAATAAACTTTTGAAATAAAGGATCTAGGTGAAATTAAGAACTTTCTTGGAACTAAAGTAACTAAAACTAATGAAATTTATTTCTTTCTCAACGAAAATATGCTTTAGATCTTTTGAATGAAACATGTAAACTCGGATCTAAGCCGGCTAAGACCCTCATTGAAGAAAATTACAAAGAATTGCGTGAGGGGGAACCATTTCATGATATAGAACAATATAGATGCCTTATCGTTAAGCTAATATACCTCACAGTAACAAGACTTGAATTGTGTTATGTTGTGAATCAGGTCAACCAGCATATGCATGCTCTGAAAGAACAACATTTGAAAATGGTGGACCGCATCCTCCGATACATCAAGAACACTCCAGGAAAAAAGTATACTAATGAATAAAAACAACGATACTAGACTAATTGGGTACTGTGACGCAGATTGGGCCGGTGACCGCAAAGACCGAAAAATCAATGACGGGGTTCTGTACCTTTTTTTGGGGGAACCTCGTAACTCGGAGAAGCAAAAAGCAATCGGTGGTCTCTCATTCCAGCGTTGAGGCCGAGTACCGAGCTATGGCAAATACAACACGTGAGCTCGTTTGGAGCCATGCTCTCCTCAAAGATCTTGGCCTCAAACCCTCGCAGGCCACGATGCTTCATTGCGACAATCAAGCAGCAATTCACATTGCCTCAAAGTCGGTGTTCCACGAAAGAACAAAACATATTGAAGTTGACTGTCATTTTGTTCGAGAAAAACTCGTAGATGGCGTCATTTAATTCACATACACAAGAAGCTCAGATCAGTTGGTCGATGTCTTCACCAAAGCCACATGTGAAAAAGTATGCGTAGATCTCCACTATAGGATCAGCCTCGTAGATATCTTCAGTCTCAAGGCATCTAATTCAAGCTTAGTCGATCGTCCCTCGAACTCATAAGTTGTTGTACTTTTTTTCCTTTGTCGGGTTTTTGTCTCAATTGGATTTTCTCCGAAAAGGTTTTAATGAGGCTCCACTTATGTTGCTTTTGAACGCCTAAGCTTGAGGGGAAATGTTAAGTATATGAAGAAAAACCGTGTCCCGTTCTCTTGGTCGTTCCATGTTTCGCGTCCCGCTCTCTTCGCTCAGTCGTGCCTTCCGTTCTGTATCCCGCTCCCGTTCCGTGTCTCGCGTCCTGCTCTAAACATTCAGTCAAAGCCAATTTATGAGTTGCGCGCTCTCCTATGCCTAGTTGACGTCTCCAGCTCATGCATGTTACATCTAAACTTTTGCTTTGCATTGGTACTTATATTTTCCTTGTTTTTCTATTTTTTAGTTGTTAGGATTAATGTATAAATATGTACCTTTGTATTTAAAGCAAAACATAAGAGAATAGTTAATCTTATTCTCTTCAAATCTCTTGATCTTTCGTCGCTCTCAGTCTCTCTCTCAATCTCTCGATCTTTTCTCAATCTTTCTAAACTTGCTTCCGCTGAATCATCTTTAGTTTACAAAATCTACATAAGCGACCATGCGACCCAACATGCGAACTAATATACACAACCATGAGACAATACGACCCAACATACGCCAACATACGAGACCCTTGCAACCTTTTGACCCCTTGCGACCCATTTAACCCTGCGAGCCGTGCGATCCAACATGTGTGACCCATTGTGACCCAACATGGGAACCAACATATGCGACAATGCGACCCAACATGCGAACCAACATACACGACCATGCGACCCAACATGCGCGATCTAGCGACCCAACATGCGTGACCCATACGACCAACATGCAAACCAACATAAGCGACCACACGACCATGCGACCCAACATGCCAACCAATATACCCGACCATGCGACCCAACATGCGAACTAACATATGCGACCATGCGATGCAACATATGCCAATATACACAACCCTTTCACCCCTTGCTACCCGTTTGACCCTTGTGATCCATTTGACCCCTATGACCCATGCGACCCAACATCTGCGACCCATGCGACTCAACATGTGCGACCCTTGCGACCCATTTGACCCCTGCGACCAAATATACGCATCCCATTGGAACCATGCAACCCAACATACGGCAACATACGTTACCCTTGCGACCTTTTGACCCCTTACGATCCATTTGACCCTTACGATCCATTTGACCCTTGCAACTCATTTGACCCTTGTGAGCCATGCGACCCAATATGCACGACCCATTGCGACCCAACGTGCGCGATCCATGCGGCCCAACATGCAAACCAACATATGTGACCATACGACCCTACATGTGAACAAATATACACGACCATGCAACCCTACATGTGAACAAACATACGCGACCATGCGACCCTTTGACATGCGACCATGCGACCCAACCTGCACGACCCACGCGGACCACCATACGCGACCATACGACCATGCAACCCAACATACAAACCAATATACACGACCGCGCGGCGACCCAACATACACGACAATGCGACCTAACGTACGTCAATATATGTGACCCTTTGACCCCTTGCGACGCATTTGACCCTTGTGACCCATTTGACCCTGCAACCCATGCAACCCAACATGCGAAACCTTTGCGACCTATTTGACGTCTGCAGCCAATGTGACCTAACATACACGTCCCATTGCAATTATGCGACCCAACATACGCCAACATACGCGATCATTGCGACCATGCAACCCAACATACGAAACAATATATGCGAACCAAGTTCAAACAAATACGAATCAAATTTAAAAAAACATTATCAAGTTATTTACAAATAATATGAATCAAGTTCAAGGATGACATGATGGGATGCCATTAGTCTCGGGGCACATCGATACTTCTTCCATTCGGAAATACATCAGTAGCAATCTTTTCACACATTGGAGCAACCTTCTTGTCGCAAATTTTGGGGAACATCTCCTCATTTTTCATTACAGCGGCTTCTAAGAATTTGAAGGCGTAAACACCACAATCACTTGAGCTTTTATTCTTTGATAGAACTTCATAATACTTGTACTGCCATTTATCTTCTCTAGAAGTTAAGGAATGAAACTGTCTGATTCTAAACATCTTGGGCAGAGTTGTTCTTATAATCTCCATCACTAGTTCGATATGCAACTCCTTCAAACTTCTCTTGAATCCGTATACCGTGATGCTTCGAGTTTTGAAATCAACTTTCATGGATACCTAATGACAAGGCATATATCGATTTCAGGGTGATGGAATGTTTACAATCGAGACAAAGCCATCGTACTCCTCCACTATTTTGAACTTACGTCTGAATGGATAAATGCCAACCAAATAATCAACAAGAGTTTCTGATAATTCTTCCATATCCTCGTACATCCACATCGTGAGCGTCCGTATGAAATCAATAGGACAAACTTAATAATTCCGATATAGTGCTTCGAATCTGATGATACAATTATACAGCTCGAACAGCGCCTCATCCAATTGCTGCAAAAAAAAATTAACACACATGAATACATATGACCCAAAATGACCTCTGTAACCTTTGTGACTTTCGTGACTAAAGGTTTGAAAAAACTTACATCATCTTCAAGCCACACGTCAGCCTTTAATATGATCTCCTAAAAATCTAGCCCTCGGGAACAATCTAGGTTAGATATCCACCAACACTCTTGACGAGGTTTCATCATAAATCTATATAGATTCGTCAATTTCAACTAGTGGCGTCAATGAATGAATGCTCTGGGGTTTTCTTGCCCGCTTCCAATCCCTATGACTTCCACACAAAATATCAATCCCCTGTTCTTGAACCACATTTTCTACAGGTTCTTAAACCACTTCTTCTACGAGTTCTTGAACCACCTCTTCTACGGGTTCTTGAACCAATTATTCAGTAGGTTCTTGAACTAGTTCTTCTGCAGATTCTTGAACCACCTTTTTTGCGGGTTCTTGAACCATTTCTTCTACGGGTTCTTGAACCACCTTTTCTGCGGGTTCTTGAA
Organism: Gynandropsis gynandra; assembly: GCA_036759665.1. Taxonomy (NCBI): domain Eukaryota; kingdom Viridiplantae; phylum Streptophyta; class Magnoliopsida; order Brassicales; family Cleomaceae; genus Gynandropsis; species Gynandropsis gynandra. Next base: position 33,262,287 of record CM071874.1, read on the forward strand.
CCACCACTTGTACGAGTTCTTCACCCACATCTTCTGCAGCAACAACTTTTCCTCGCCCTCACCCTCTCCTTCACCTTCTCCCCTTTCTCCCGCTTCCTTTATTGTTGGTCCACCTCGAGGGTTTTTTTCCCCTACTGTTTTTGTTTTTTTCGCCGATGGAGGTTCAACATATGGCTCTTGTCTTGCCTTCCGTGGTGTTAACTTTCGTTTAATTATCATCGGACTATCAACCTCATCCGATAAATGTCCAGCATTTGCATAAAAGTTACTTCATTCATTATACTCATTGTTCGTGACCCATGGGACATATGCGACACATACGACCGTTGGAAATATGCCATCTCAGGGGACATATACGACCCATGCAACCCGACGACCCATTGGACATATGCGACCCATGCGACCTTTGCGACCCATGGGACATATGCGACCCATTGGACATATTTTAAAATATTTGATATTTTATTCTTCAAAACATAAATATATTGTATATTTGTTTATATATTTATATAATAAGTGCTTCAATAAGATTAATAATGTTTTTTATTTCTAATTTGATCATTAAAATCAATGTTGTTATATATGTATTTATATATTAACTAAATTTTCTATTTAGTACTTACGGATACGAATAGTTCGGATAATTAGATCTATTATTTGTATTTGTATTTGTATTTGTTGAATATATGATTTCTAATATTTGTATTTGTATTTATGTCAGTGGATATTCGAATTTTTCGGTTCAATACGAATCGGATACGAATACTTCGAATCAGGACCGGCTCAATTAAAAAATAGTAGAAAAGAAGCTTTGTGCCATAAATTAAAATAGATCCTTTTGTACCTTTTAACATAAAATTATTCTAAATATTACATTTTTTAAAATAATAGACCCTGAACTCATTGAATCCTTGTTCGAATACTCTTGTCGCACGTGGACTCGCACGTGGACTGAACCACTCCTATTTCAAATATTTTGTCTAACCCTACACATACATATTATGCAACGATAGTGGATCCGTATATATATATATATATATATATATATATTCATATCAACATACAAGTGTTATTTGGAGGGTTGAGCAGACACTATCATATATATATATATATATATGTATATGTATATATAGTTGTAGTCCATTATAGTGATATTGCAGAACAACGATACCGCTATCATAAGATTTTAGAAAAATTTAGATTCTTTTTTCCTTTTTGGTCAAGTCAAAGGCACCGTGTGGCTCGTAAAGCATCGTCTAATTATACATGCACGACACTTAAAGACAATCTCAAGTTCTCAAGAAAATTATTTGCCTTTTTTATTTGAAAATATTTCAGCACAGCCAACACTAATATCAAAATAATTTTTTGCATTGAGTTCTTCGTGAAATATATCAAAGTGAATTTGCATTAAATTAGTATTTAAAATTTTAACTCTATGTTCAATTATAAAATATTGTCAATAGTGTATATCATCATGTAAATTTGGTGTATATTTTAGGTTGAAAATAGAGTTTTCAATGCAAAATTTTCACTTTTAGATATTTACAAATTTTGAATATTTGAAAGGTTTTCACACTTTATATGTAAATACCAATACATTTACCTTTTGTGGAAACATCAATGTAAATTTACCTTAAATTAAAGTTTAAAATTCTAATGTGTTTTCCAATAATAAACGATTACTAATGCAAATTTAATATATATATATATCTATATCATCCCAATTCAATATATATATATATATATATATTAATTGCGAATGTTTAGTATGAGGCACTTATGAGAGAAAACATGGCACATGAGATGCAGAAAAAGACATTCTTTTTGTTCATCATTAGAGACAACTAAACAATAACCACTTGGTGCACTTGTCCTTACAAACTCTTAGATTTTATCTTTTTTAGGTTAAGTTCAGTTCATCTCAATACTTCAAAGTGGTTGCAACAACTGCAAATTCATCAAATCTTATTTACCACTTTATATATGATAAATATTTTCAATGAATTTCGATCGTATCTTCTTTTGTTCTTGTCGTCTCAATATAACGCCTTGTGAAGCACTTTCAACGGTCTTTTTTTCAACGTTCTATTATTAAAAGGTAAATGTAAAGATTGATTGAAATTCATTGAAAATAATCAAAATTTCAACATATTTAACGGGCTTTTGACGGATTTATCCAAAGATTCTTTGATCACAAACCCTTGTGAATCCAAGTCATCATAGTGAAAAAGTTTATCATAATACCCTCTCACATCTAGGCTCGACTCTAGAGCGTGAACATCACGATCGGAGGTCTAATATTTATATATTCAAATTAGGACGAATCAGACTCTGATATCATGTCAAATATGGGTTATACTTAACTAATCTCAAATAGCAGCTTAAGAGTTTAAGGTTGACCATTACTATATATATGAGTCCAAAGTTCATATCCTAACCATTGTAGGACAATTTATCATTAAAAATCATAAAAAAAGACTAATGATTTTGGCTTAAGAATTGTTTATATAAAGCCTCGGGAAGCAGATTAGATCCTTCAAATTCTCAATGAACAATAATTTCACAAGTTGAGTCTACATTTTTCTCTCCATTTCATTTTTTTTTATTTTTTAAAAAAAAAATATAAAGCTTGTAGTTGAGAAGGGCCATGGCATGTCTCGCAATACACCAAAAGAAAAAATACAAAAGCTTTTATCAGAAAGGACAAGGCATAAGCATGTGAACTTCAACCATTTGCTCCACCTGATATGTTCCTTAAACCATTATACTCTCCGATCACTTTGTCTTTTCATCTCCTTCAAAGTCCCATAACACTCACTATATATATATATGTGTGTATATATATATAACAACTCAATCACTTGCTTACCAAATTAACCATTTCTTTTATCAATCAATAAACACACTCCAAAGTAGTAAATTTTTCCAAAATGGGCATCCAAATTGGACTATCTCAAGCCAAGCAAAAGCTTCAAAGAAGCTTATCGGCGAAAATCGCAAGCCTCTTGGCCTCATCGGGTAATAGCAACGTACCAAAGGGCCACGTGGCAATATACGTGGGAGAGTCATACAAAAGGAAAAGATTTGTGATACCAATATCGTATTTGAACCATCCATTGTTTCAAGATTTGTTAAATCTTGCAGAAGAAGAGTTTGGATTTGATCATCCAATGGGAGGACTCACAATACCTTGCAGTGAAGATTACTTCATCGCTCTTGCTTCTGCTCTAAGTGGTTCATAAGGAAAATAAATTGTTTAATTCAATGTTTTTCTCTTAATTTGGTTCCTATCATAGTTTTTTTAGCACTCTTTTTTTTTTTCTTTTTTTTTCTAGAATTTTATTTTATCCGAATAATTAAGGAATGAGACGACAAGTAAGTCTCTTCAATTTCGGATCCAAGAGATAATTGTATGAGTTCTTTAACCATTTAAATTTGTAAAGAATTCAGTTTCTGAACATGAATTTAAGGTAATTATATATTTCTTTTTATCTATTTAATGTTTAAGATAATTCTGAAGGTCGATTTGGAACTATTGACAATTAAAAAGATGAATTTCCTATAATAATTTACACTTTCTTTTTTTATAATGTAGAGTTTTCGGCATTCGAATCATTACAACTCCATCGGCCCATTAAAATTGGTATTTAAACAATTATTTGCTACATTTTTTACTCTTTTTAGAGTAAAAATATGTACTCTTTTTTATTAAAGGATTTTTCTTTGTGAAATCATGTCATAATATCGCGTTTTACAAAACGGTAAAATGTTTCGTGGTAATAATATTTCTTTGTAATCATCTCAAAATGTCCTGTCTTACAAGATTGAGCAATAGATTAAAATAATTGATTTCAATATTTTGTAATCAGGGTTTCAAAAAGATTAGGCGCTAATTGGATAAGAATCTGGCCCAATTCTGGTATTATTAATTATTTTGAGTAATATAGAAAAATATGATCGATATATAGATCGATACATTAGAGATACGAGAAATTTGTATTCATCACATGTTATTTTATTGAAGAGCGTAGGTTCGGTTTTTTAAGAAGCGTCAAAAAATTGTAACGTGTCCTTCATATGGTTTAGTATTAAGATTTAAAAAAAACAAACTTTTAAAAATATCCTTTTATAATACATAATAATTTAAAAATTTATAAAATTAGTAGAATATCAATAAATAAAAATATATTGCATTGAACTATTTTTTATTTAAAATAATATTATATATTTTAATGTTATATGATAAAAAAATAGAAGTGTTTCAAATTTAATTGAATCATCTGAATGATAAATAGAGATATAATATATTATTATATGTTAATGCATAGTATTTGATATGTTATAATAATTATCTTTAACAAATATCGAATTGATGCCAATGATATTGTAGATGCATTTTTTTACATCAATCTTGATAAATGTTGTTGTTAATTTGACGTCAAACTGCAAAGTTTATTAATAGATAGTAAACTAATTAAAAGTAGGTAACCATTTTTATATTTACTTGATGTGTTTAGTAGGTTATTTAATATTTCTTCATAAACAACATTTGTTATGTATGGTTGTTTTGTGCATTATTCATTTAGATATAAGATTGGTTTGAAGTTACTCTTAACAACGCAACATACAACTTATTGTGGTTGAATATCAATATTGGTAGCCACAATCCAATCTGTTTCAAAATTTCCTTTGGCTACTATTTATTGTAATTGCATAACATAATCTCGCGGAAAATTGTATTCTTCGCAATGTAAACGGTAGTCCTATATAATAATTCTTGTAATAAGAACCTTGTTTCCAATATGGGTATCTATGATAATCTATGATTCCAATATTCATGTTTTTAAATTAATGACAACTAATCGTGTTTACACATTCCTTCTTTTTTAGTAATATTGCTGAGAATCATTGTTGGAGCCTCGAAATTTAAAAAAAAATTATGTATTAGAAAACTAGACAGCTCTAGAGAGTTTATGTACTCAATAGGCTAGAAGGATGTCAATAAGTAGCAGAAACGCTATAAATTCCAATTAGGTCTTAGCTTAAGTATCATATTATCTTGCCAGGAAGTTTCGATAAGAGGAAGACATTTATCTTATTTGCATTTTCATTTCTATAATATATTCACGATTTATGAAAGATTCAATGAATCGTGGTTATATTTTCGTTTACATGTACTTGCAACAAATCGTTTATGATTTGGTGCAGTAATTTCTAGTTGATGAGGATTTTGTCCCATCATTATACTTATCCGCATTCATATTTCTTTTACATAAAATGTTATTCCTAACATCCAATAACCATTTTGTAAATTCAGTCTCATGCCTTCGTTGATGCATATTTTGAGTTCATGTAAAGATGTCACATGATTTCCACAAGTGAGAACGGCTAATGGATACTAGAACAATGTCACCTCAACCCTCTCGAGTAACAAATAAGAATTTCTAGAATTTACCTCCAAGGATGATTTTTCCCACTGAAAGGTTATTTGGCTACTTCAACATCGTTGATAGATATAAATTGTTTGAATGTTCGATCAAACGTTTAAAAGTGTGGCGATGCACGATTTTTGCTTCATCTCATACAATTAAATCTATTTTTTCAATAAATCTCCTAGAATTGTTTCTAGTTTGATGTTGCACATTGACCTTTCATGCACGGAAAAATATTTCCCTTTTTGATGCTCCACTAAGTCTATATCTCACGCATAAATCCACAATTGTTCCTCATTAAGGATCTTAAATAATTCAATATGTTCTTTCTATTCTTATTCCTCATTAAAATGTAGTTCTTGCCTTAACATGGTATTCACAATTTTATCTAGTATGCTTTTCTCTAGTCTTGGTATGATACAGTTGTGAAATAATGACTAATCATTTGCAACGAATTTCCAGCAATTATTCCAAAGAGCTAACTTCACAATATATCAACAACGTAACAAACGGACATCGTATTTAAGTTGGCATTGCCCATTTAGCAGCATCATTCAAAGCTTGGTGCCATACTTTATCTCCATTATGCATGCTTATTTATAGATGTTATACCTAACATTATCAACCATTTTTATACCATTATAACTTGTAGGTCCTTTTACAATATTTAGTAACATCCTAAGATAACATAATTCGTCTGATGGGGATGGATGTTGAGGATTCTACAAATGTTAAACCTTTTTTCCTTTGAGATCAAAATTTGTCTATATTATTCCTTACGAACATTTTTGGAAACTCAACATATGTAAATTTTGTTGCATATTTAGATATTCTATTTGCATCAATTCTGTAAATATATTCTCTTCCATACCAAGTTTGACGAGCACTCTCTCAACACTTTTTTAGTCCTAAAAATTCAAACTCACTTAGCTTTCTTGATAAAATGATAATCTCATCAATGGGGATTTTGATAATGTATGTAGAATAATAAAATCCGGCAAGCTACTGCGCATAAAGATGAATATTAAAATTCGAGGTAGTTCCTTTATATCATATAGTTTTCGTAACGAATTCCCATTGAATATAGCAACGGATGTCTGTTGAAAATTTCTTCGGATGCCCATTGAAAAAGTTAAAATTTCAATGCAAAACAGGCATCCGTTTGTATTTCCAATGGGCATCCATTGGAAATTTCATTATTTATACAACAAACTCGAACTGCTTACCACTAAGCCATCAACACAAAATATGTTTTCAAAAATTATCGTCTTCTTCAAGTAGAGATATATACAGATCAAGGGAGTGATGTATAGCAGAAAAGATCTCATAATTGAGGAAGTTACCCAATAATTCTTACACGGATTGGAGTAGTTCTTGAGTTTTGTGTCGATATAACCTTTGTGTCGAGAATGCAGGTCAATGTTATATCCTTACAAACAATGCAAAAACATGAAGTATCGAAGTAAAGAAATTGTTTGTAACCATCTTTACAAGGTGAGTTTCGTAGAAAATTATGAAATTTAATTATTTTTCACAGAACAAATTGTGGCGATAGAGATAGTGTATAAGAAGCACAAGCAATAAAAAAGAATGAAGAGGTTCATTGTGAAACGTCAACGACCAATCCATATGTCATCAAGATTGATGAGTACAAAAACATACTACAATGTAGCTGAAAATTACATGGATTCATTTTGCAAAACTGATGTGTTATCAAAGTTAAACAAATAATCTATACTACCCGCAAGTGCACGACACGTGTGTAGTACTTCAGGTGTCGATCCCACAGAGACTATGTAACGCAACTTAAACTCGAACTACGAATCAAACTTGCTAACGAACGAAATATGGTTTTAAGAATGAAATACTAAAACAAATAAACAAACTAGTTCTTAAGAATGAGACAAACATTCCAGGAAACCAGTTTCACCACAAGACTACCGAAACCAACAATTAGACACGTGATCTAGTCAAGTTACCCCCTACTTTCGTGGCTGACACCTTGAACTAAACCCATATGACCTGTGATTCATCCGTTTTATCCTCAACCGCTGCTACCCTACTTTCATGGCCTAACCTCGGTTGTTCTAAACCTGATCTTCTAGGACTAGAATTCTCTTTTCGGTCCTTCTTCTAATCCCTAACACATTCATCTACGTGGCCATCGCAAACACAAGTAAATTATGCACTCAGATAAAGAATAGATAAACGAAAACGGGAAGATGCATTCAAAGATAAATCAAGAGTGGTTCCGGGATAGCCAAGGGCTAATCCCTTCTCCTAGAACAAACAAACTACTCGCTCATGCGTCCGTAAACAATCATAAACGAAATAGAAGGTCTAAGGAACATGAAAACCAAACAAAACCAAAGTATGAAGTTGATCTCCAATGTATAAGCAATAGATAAGTGCCCGAACATCTCATATACTACCCGATCGGGCACCTTCCTACCGCTTCCAATCCTCACGCACACCTATGGCTACCTCCTCCGCTGCTGATGCAACTCCGGCTTTCAACGTCAATGATCCTCATGCAACACTCCTCACCGTCAACATGACAAACGTGACGAAGCTCACCTCCTCCAACTATATGATCTGGAGTATTCAGATCCGTGCACTCCTTGAAGGTCATCGGTTGGAGTGTTTTCTCCAAACCGAATCACTTGTTCCCGATGCCACTATCACTGTTAATGGCATCTCAACACCGAATCCAGCGTTTGCGCCCTTCAAACAGCAAGATCGTCTCCTATTCTCGGCCATCTTAGGAGCAATTTCGCCCCCATTACAACCGATGATTCTCTCTCTCGATCCAGAACTCAAAACTTGGTGAATGAGCTCGACCTCTCACTTCTCTCTTCTTCTTTCCTTCCTCTTTTCTTTCCTTTTCTCCCTCCCTTTCCTTCTGGACGTTCAGTTCTTCCTTATGTTGCCACAGCCACCGATTGTTGTCTTTTCATGAGTTTCCATTATTGAATAAGTTGGGTGACGTTTCCATTAGTTCCTCGAGCGAAATATCACTTATTCCTCTTCTCTAAAGTCGTTTTTCTTATTGTATAAGTCCCCAAGGGCTGCCCGCTCGGGCTTATGGCCTGCCCGCTCGGGCTCATGTGTTGCCCGCTTGGGTTCAAGCCCCAGGCGGGGTATTTCTCGGCTTACTCGTGCTCAATTCGCTGGACAAAATCGCCGTAACAAATGCCTGTTCGGGTTAGGGAGTTACCCGCGCAGGTAGTGGCTATTCTATGTCGATTCTCGTCCCGTTTGTCCCGTGATGATCCCGATGTTGGTATTTTGTTTCGTGCACGTCTTTTAGCTCCGAAATGAACCGAATACGCATAAAAACCTGTAAGAATATGAAAACACGAAAACAAGTAAAACGGATACGGAATCATACGTAAAGCATCGCATATATATCATAAACATCTCTAAAATCGTGCAAGAAATAGGTATAAAAACGAGATGATCAAAATCCCCCAGACTTGAATGTTTGCTTGTCCCTAAGCAAACGTAAACGTGGAACACGTGGGGTGTACAAAATCCGAGAATTCCCCTTCTCCTAGAAACACCGCTAAAGCGAACCTAACCGATCAACTAGCACGTCGAGAGCAAATTCGGCCTAATTAAGTTTTCAGTCTTAATCCTAGGTTCACCAAGGCTACCCACGAGAAAGTAAATCAAAGAAAAACTAAACAAGCCACCGTAACTCTTTCCACCAAACAAGACTTCAGATAATTCTAAACCTAAAACAACCGAGAATACTTGTTTCTTTTCCGAACTTCTTTCTTTTTTTTCTTTTTTTTCCTATGTTCTTTTTCTTTCTTTTTTTTCTTTTTATGTCTTCTTTTTCTTTTCCTTTTTTTCTCTTTTCTTTTGCATACACACTAGGCTTCTAGGACGTTGGATTTGAAGGGATCCAGCCTCTACTTAGACCCAGACTACCGATGACGGTATACTCATGCATCTTGTTCAAGAGTGCATCGGAGTAGGCGGCGTTTTATTTGTGCCATGTCCTTAGAACATAGAAAGATGATCGTCAACCCACCACTTAAACCCGAGCCATCGAAAGAGTATCAAGGTGGATGCACTCATATCGATTTTAGATCATGCGTTTTAGGCATTATTTCTATTGACAGCGGAGTGTTAGTGTGCGCTCTTAATTTGCAAATAAGCTCGATCTCATACGATATAGTAATCCTCATAGAAAAGTGAAGTAAAGCATCGTCTACACGAAGTATGACCATCTGGATAGAGAGAATACACGATAAACTAGCCTAGCAACCTCGTCTAAACCCCTCACAAGCAACACTAGGATTCCCAAAGAACTACGATCTATTGTTTTTCAGCCGATTAATAAGTTTTAACGCTTAGGGAAAACCTAGCTCAAACATGCAAAATCTCACGGAAAAGGCCAACTTCTTAAGCATCCTATGTTCAGGGTTCATCTCAAAACATGGCACCGGACAAGTTCCTGGGACGACTCTGACTAACGAAAGCAAAAACAAACTAAAAACTATAAAATAACCTAAAAACTACAAAATCAAAGGGAAAATGAAGGAAAATGAAACGAAATCACCTGACAAACGTGAGCTGCTCCCCCAGCCTTGAATTGAACGGCGTCCTCGACGTGAAGCTTCGATGGAGGGTAAGGGAAGTGAAGCACGTTTGCGGTGGTATTTTTGTGTTTTTCTGTTTTTGTTAACCGAAAACGAATAACCAAGTCTCAAACTAAAAACTAAAAAATAAAATCAAATAGTTGGGTTGCCTCCCAGAAAGCGCTTATTTAACGTCTTTAAGCTTTGACGTCTCCATTCCTCATGCGTGTGCGACAGATGGATCGGAAAGGGAAATGGAGTTTCCACTTTCGATCGGTTGAGCGGCTTAGTAGAGCTTTAGCCGCTGTCCATTAGATTTGAATGTCCCACTCGATACGCTCCATTTCTCCATGTGTGAAGACTTCTCGTACCTAAAAAGGACCAGACCAACGAGACCGTAGGTTGCTCGAGAAAAGCTTAGGACAAGAATTGAAAAATAGAACCAAATCACCTGATTGGAAGTCATGAGGTAGGGTCTTTTCGTCGTGTCATTCGTTAGTCACTACTTTTTTCTTTGGCACATCATGCACGGGAGTCACTCGTTCGCTGCCCGAGGTTGGATAAATGGTATCTGCATTGAAAAGTTTTATAACGTCTTTTTCTATTACCTCGTGCAAGTGCGGGTGCAGTCGCTTTTGAGTTTCGATGGAAGGTTCGTGGCTGTCTTCCGTATAGGTTCCGTGCGTACATACTGAAGAGCTGATTCTCCTACGCTTTTTTACGCGTGTGGGTTGTTTTCTCATCTCATCTGCACTCAAGGTAGCATTCATAACAGCAAGATATGGTTTATCGCATTCAACGTACTCATACCGAAAAGAAGACGGAGGTGGGTTGGGTTCAAGTTCGGACGCTTTCTCCGCTGCGAAACCAGCATGCCGATCACATGGTATCTCCTCATGTACGGCATCTCCTAGTGTTGCAATAACACTCATGAATTTCGTGTACACCTCAGCTCCTTCATCCGTAAATCCTGCATTATCCCAAACTCGTGTTAGGCATTGCATAAGCGGATCGAAAACACCTACTTGATCATGTGTGTCTTTCTCTAACTCGTCCAGTGAATCAACTTTAAAGCAAGACTCCTTGGATAAGGGTTCGTTCAAGGGTCTGGACAGGTTGTATTCGACCGTTTCATCTCCGACACGTAAGGAAAGCTTTCCTTGTTGTACGTCTATCATGCAACGTGCAGTAGCTAAGAACGGTCTACCAAGAATAATAGGTGTCCTAGCATCTTCCTTTATTTCAAGTACAACATAATCAGTGGGAATAAAGAAATTACCTACCTTGGTGGGAACATTTTCAACAATTCCAACCGGATATCTTACCGGATGATCCGCGAGGCGTAGACACATCTTTGTAGGTTTGAGATTCCCGTAATCTATCCGCTGGAAAACTGAGTGTGGCATGATGCTCACGCTTGCCCCTAAATCGCACAAAGCATTATCAATATCAATATTACCTATTGTGCATGGAATGGAGAAGCTTCCGGGTCCTTCAACATCGGTGGCAGTTTGTTTTGAATGATAGCGCTGCATTCCTCGGTGAGTGCTACCATCTCGTTCTCTTCGATATGTTTCTCTTTGGAAAGTACCTCTTTGATGAGTTTGGCATGATTAGGCATCTTTTATAGGGCTTCCACGAATGGGATGTTGATGTCAAGCTTCTTGAGACCCTCTACAAATCTGCCCACTCGTTCTTCATTCTTACTACTCACCAACCGTTGAGGAGACGGTATAGGAGGTTTGTACGCCGGTGGAGCAACGTATGGTTTATCTAAATCTGGTTCAACGCCTTCCATAATCGCAATATTACCTTTTCCTCTTTTCATGGATGTATCAGAAACTTGGCATTGCTCATTGGAGGGCGAATGCTCGATCATATCACTACTGCACACAGAAATAGCATTCACATACTCTCTCGGGTTCAATTCGGGTTTACCTTGAAGCTGTCCGGGATTCCGAGAGGATGAGGCAGCTTGCTGTGCTACGGAGTTCTCTAAGCTCTTCACATGATTGCTCAAAGATTCCATCTGAGTTTTGAGCTCGTTGATCGCTGTCCCCACATCCGCATTGAATTTGGTTTGAGATGAATGTTGCTGCCTTTGCTCCTTGATAAATTCGAGCAATACCGCCTCAAGGTTGGACGAAGGGGCTTGAGGAGGTTGAGAAGCTTGCGGAACTTGCTGAGCGTGCTGAACTTGTTGGTTATTTTTCTGGTATGGCTGCTGTGATTGCTGAAATCCCGAATACTTCATTGGTTGAGTCGTTCGGTATGACAAGTTCGGGTGATTCCTCCAATTCGGGTTGTAGGTATTCCCGAATTGCGTGTTACCTTGCTGCTGGGCATAATTCATGTATTCCACATTCTCTTGCAGCGTGCATTGATAAGCCACATGCTCTGTATCTCCACAATTCACGCAGTACATGGCGTTCGCTGCATTATCCGTTGCTCGGCTCTGATTCGGCTCATATAGGCGACGAGTGCTGTTAGGCATACCTCTCGATGTTGACCAAATGGTGTGGTTCATGGCAAGGTTATCGATCAGCTCGTCCCGTTTGTCCCGTGATGATCCTCGATGTTGGTACTTTGTTTCGTGCACGTCCTTTAGCTCCGAAATGAACCGAATACGCATAAAAACCTGTAAGAACATGAAAACACGAAAACAAGTAAACGGATACGAAATCATGCATAAAGCATCGCATATATATCATAAACATCTCTAAAATCGTGCAAAAAATATGTATAAAAACGAGATGATCAAAAACCGTGTGTGAATGTTTACCAGGAATAATCAAGCTCTTGAGACATATTATGAAACAAAGAATCTTTTAAAGATTTGGAAGTGTCATGTGAGAAATTTGAGTTTATAGAAATAGTTTCATGTTGTTTTGGGGAGAAAAGAAAGACCTATTGGAATGTAAATTTTGCGGTGCAACCAAATTTCGTCCAAAAATATCATCTTCACGAAAATATGCACCATACGAAACGATGTTCTATATGCATATACCAAACAAATTGAGAAAATTATATGTACCATACAAAAAGATGTGTTATATGCATCTAAGACTTGGAAGGATTTCAATGAAATATTTCCTAAGTTTTCGTATGAAACGAGGAATTTTTTTTGTCTTGCACCGATGGTTTTAGTCTATATGGACAATCCAAAAATCAATATTCTTTGTGACTAGTGATTTTGTCTTCGTATAATTTGACTCCTAATATGTGTGTGAAAAGAGAATTCATGTTTCTGACGTTGCTGATTCTAGGTCAAGAACATCCGAAGAAAATTTTCGATGTCTTTTTGCAACCCTTAACTCGAGAATTAAGAGATTTGTGGAACAATAGAATTATTACTTATGTAATTATAGTCGAAGCAAACTTTCACATTGAAAGCATTCTTCTTATGGAAAATTAGCTACTTTCCTGCCTGTGGAATGTTATCTAGATGAAGCACGCATGAGAGATTGACATGTCCATATTGTATGGAGGCTATAAATTCATTTTGTCTAGTCAATAGGAAGAACCCATGTTGGTTTGATTATCATAGAACATTTCTTCCGCGTGGACATACATTTAGAAAAGATAAACAAATTCAAAAGAGTGGGGTGGATAAAGAAGAGGCAACATGCATGCAAATAGGAACACCAATAATTTACGAGTGAATAAAACAATGACGGATTTTACAAGAATCAGTGGAAATGTGGTGGAGATCGTGGGCATCGACAAGCACATGGCAAGGGTGAATGGCATAACTGGTATAATGTAATATTTTTTTTACAACTATCATATTGGAAATCACTCACATTGCATCAAAATTTGGATGTTACGCATATTTAAAAAAAATCAATAACATCATCAATATTTTTATGAATGTGATAGAGAAAACGAAGGATAACATCAAGTCAAGGAAAGATTTGAAGAAAATATGTCGAAGACCTGGGCCAACAACAAAACATTATTGAGGTGGTTAAAAGAACATGTTAATTTTTCATATGGGTATGAATCAAACATTATTCGGTGTGTGGATAGTCTGGATTCAAGGCTCTTCGAGTTGAAAAGTCATGATTGTCATATTTTCATTCAGTCACTCATTCTAATTGCATATGTTGACCTATCACCACAGAACTTTCACGATGTGATATGTGAAATTAGCATATTCTTCAGAAAATATGTTCAAAAAAATTAAAAAGATATGATTTGGAGTTATTGAAAAACAATATCTTCGAATTTTTATGCTCTTTGAAAAGAGTTTTTCCGCCCTAATTCTTCGATGTCATGGAACATTTTCCAATACATTTACCATATGAGGTAATACTCGGTAACCCGATTCAATTCAGATTGATGTATCATTTTGAAATGTTTTTCTTTCATCTAAAGAAAAAGGGAAAAAACAAAGCAGCGATTGAAGGATCTATTGCTAAATAGTACTTGTTGGAAGAAATCACTTATTTCAACATATTTTATTTTGAGTTACATATTCCGAAGAAACTGAGAAGATCCGAGGAAGATCACACAAACTGTCTATATCAATATAATCTTCGATTTGGTGCAATTCTTGAGATCTTTACACCAATTGGACGTACATGAAAGAAATCCAAGGAATATCAGCTAACACCAAAGGAGTATAATCATGTTCACACACACATATTATTCACTACAAGAAAATCAGGTTTTAGGAATCGACAAATCGGTTCCCAATCCGTCCCTAAACCAGTTTAGGGACGGATTAGAGACGACCAGTAGTAGTATCCAATCGCGCGACTCCAAATATTTCCCGTTCCCAATCCGTTCCTAATTAGGGACGGAAATTTCAGTCTCCAATCCGTCCCTAATTAGGGACCGAAAAGTAGTCCCCAATCAGTCCCTGGATTAGGGACGGTTGGTTTCGGTGTCTAAAGTCTGGAGACGGAACTTATACACCCGTCTCCAAATTTGGAAACGGCTGGTCATCGTCTCCAAGTTTGGAAACGGCAGGCATTCCATCCGTTTCCAATTGTTTTTTTTAAATAAAAAAAAATTAAAATTTTTAAATTTAATCGATTACATTAAAAGATAAATAGTAGTGTACATTACATTCCGATTACATATTTTTAAAAGTTCTACATTACATTTTAGAGCTTCTTCAACGCGCCTGTCGGATTCTTGGAACCTTTCGTCCATTTGATGTCGGAGCTCGTAATCCACTTTTTCTTTACCATTGGATGAAGTTGAATGCTTTGAGAACATTGCTCCAAGTCCGAAAATACGCCCTTTGTATGGCGTAACTTGCTGTAAAACAAATACCGAGAATTAATAACATTTCTAAATAATGAAATTAGATCATAGTAGAATGTAATTAGTACCTCGAGATACAATTCGTTGTACTCTTCCTGGCTAAGAGTAGTTTGCGAGCCGTCTTCTCTCGGTGGAATTTTCGATACTCGCTCCGATGCCATGTTTTCAATTTCATCGTGAATGCTTTTCGCCTTAGGATCCACCCACGAACCATCTGACTTCTTCACGTGTGTACGTTCCAACAATTCTATATACGATGGTTCGTGTCCCTTCTCTTTCGCCTGAAAAAAATAAAAAAGACATAGTTTAATAAAATGTTAATTTTATATAAATGCATAAAGTTGAATAAAACTTACCAGATCTTCGTATACTTCCGCAAAAGAACGAGATCCTGCTGTGTGCACGCTCATCCCGTATCCCGCTCTATCAGAACGTCGGGATTTACTTGCTCGCTCGCTCTTTGCCTTAAATTTTGGGGAATCCCAATGTGCGCACATCTGATCCCAAATATCTTCCGACATCCACTTGGGTTTCCCTTTTATATATCTTTATGCATGCAATTTACCTACGATAGACTTCAGACGCTTTGCCGCATTTCTTTCAAATTCGGACTGTACTAGTCCGGTAATGGCGGGATTCCAATAAAATTTTTGCTGCAATAATATAATTAAATTGAATTTAAATTAATTGATAAAATTAAAAATTGTTTAAAACATACCACAAATGATTTCCACCATCGTTGCTTAATATCTGCATCGGTATGTGTCCAATTGTAACAGAACCGATCATAATCAAAATTTTGTTTCCTCGAGACATCGTACGCTTGAACTCCATTCCATAATTCTTTTAATTCTTCAATAAGTGGTTGAAGAAATATATCCAAACTTCTTTTCGGATGATTAGGCCCGGGAATCATTATTGTTAAAAACAAAAATTCCCGTTTCATGCACATATCCGGTGGTAAGTTGTAAGGTGTCACTATAACTGGCCACAATGAATAATTCTTTCCAGACATCCCAAATGGATTAAAACCATCGGTACAAAGACCTAAATAGACATTTCGACTCTCAGCCGCAAAATCAGGGTATACCTTGTTAAAGTGTTTCCACGCCTCACCATCTGAGGGATGACACATCTCTCCTTCCTTACTTGAATGCTCAGCATGCCATCTCATGTCGCTTGCGGTCTCCACAGATTGATACAATCTTTTTAATCTGTCTGTAATTGGTAAGTACCACATACGACGATATGGAACCGATTTTCCATTCTTTGTTAAATAAAACCGATCTTTTCCACAAAATAGACAATTACTCATCTCCGATGTCTCTCTCCAAAAAATCATGCAATTGTCTTGACAAACATCAATCTTTTGATATGGCAATAAACCCAAAGATCGCATCATCTTCTTTGTCTCATAATAGGAGTCTACTGCATTATTATCTTCTGGCAAATAATCTCTTACTAATTGCAATATCGAATCCATGCAATTCTCAGACAAATTATTTTCAGTCTTCAAATTCATCAAACGTGCAGACATAGATAATTGTGATAAACCACTCCTACAACCATCATAAAGTGGATTCCTAGCACTTTCTAGCATTTCAAAAAACTTTTTGCTTCTTCATTCGTATCTTCTTCAATATTTTCGTTTCTTTCACGGAATACATTTTGCACCATTTCCACATAGGGGTTCATTCCTACATCTTGAGAAGACTCAAATTCATCATGATGTATAGTGCCCCTACTAAAGTTTTCCACAACATTATTAGGTCGTGGTGCAAATTTTTCTCCATGACATAACCACATGAAGTAATTCGGGGTAAATCCTCTTAAATAAAGATGCTTCCAAACAGTTCTCTCATTAACAAATTTTTCATTCTTGCATTTGACACATGGACAAACCAACGTACCTGTTTCTTGTAAACTTGTTGATTCGTCGCCATTGTCATAAACTGTGTGACGCCTTCTATAAACTCTTTCGATACACTTTGAGATTCTGGATCAATTCTTCTGTACATCCATTGTCTAGAATCGAAAATGTTCGATCTTGATGAAGATGCCATTATATCGCAAACACTATAAAAGTTATGGGGTGAAAAATATGAGTGTAGCTTATGAAAAACGGATCAATGGTTGAGGGGTTAAATAGATTATTTATACACGGATTAGGAACGGATTAGGGACTAAGAGATTAATTTTCTGAAAAATCGTCCCGAAACCGTCCCTAATTTTGTTTTTGAAGTCCTAAATTTAGGGACGGTTTCAAATCCGTCTCCAAATTTGGAGACGGATGACATGTCCGTCTCCAAATTTGGAGACGGATGACATGTCCGTCTCCAAATTTGGAGACGGATGACATGTCCGTCTCCAAATTTGGAGACGGATGACATGTCCGTCTCCAAATTTGGAGACGGATGACATGTCCGTCTCCAAATTTGGAGACGGATGGTCTGCCGTGTCTAATCAGTTCCCATTTAGACACGGATGAGGCACGACTCTTCTGTACCCAAATTTGGGGACGGATTAGTGACGGATTTCATTTTTCGTCCCTAATCGTGTATAATCCGTTTCTAAATTTAGGGACGGAAATGTCGGTCCCTAAATTTCGTCCCTAATTTTCAATTTTCTAGTAGTGATTAAATTGTGAAAGCTGTGACAGAGAAGATCACACAAACATCATAAGCGGTTGGTTCATCTCACAATGATCTTAGTCCTTTACAAAAGGACAAAATTTATTTTAAATTGATATGTTAACTTTAATTTATTTTATATTGGAGCCTGTTAGACTGTATAAGGGGTGTTTATAAGATCTGGATTCTCTATAAAATGATATTATAGAGGATGCCACGATGGTACCTCCACGGTAAAAGAGAATTCTACGTAAGAAAGCCGCATCCAAGAGCTCGAGGCTACTATACGAGAAACGCGAACGAAAATTTGTCATATAGAGAGTATTATCGAGTTGATGACTCGTTGAGCGTATCAGAAACCACCATAGGTGGGGCCAACAACGAGAGACAAGAGTCAATCATCGACTCTAATACAATCCCTTCTCGAGGAGTTGGCGAGGACGAGGATGAAACAACGGTGTCGGTTTAGATGAAATGTTATATATCTATTTTTTAATTGCATGTATTAAAAGCTTTTTTATTTTTTTATTTTTTAAAAAAATATTAAAATATCAACAGGTGTCCATTGATAATAGAACAAAATTTTTAATGGGCATCCGTTTGAAATATTTTAAAATTTCCGCCAATTCGAATCCAACGAGTATCCTTTGCTAAGTCCCTCCAACACTATTAATGGATGTCTATTGCAATTTTCTAACAGATAGTGGTTGCAAGTTTCCAACGTGTATCCGTTGAAACCTTTTAACGAGAATCCGTTGTAGCTTCCAACGTATATATTTGTTACAATCTTCTGATAATTATCAATGGATAATATCTGTTGAAAAGCCCTTGCAAATCGCAACGGATATGATTTTTCAATAATTGATTTTCAATGATCGGAAATCCATTAGAAAAGGTCATTTCCAACGGAAAATTTGTCATTTTCAACAGATATACCGTTTGACATAGCTTGTTTTTTTTTAACGATGTACATTCAAGATAGTCATTAAGCACATATATTTATATTATTATTAGAATCAACTCAAAAAAATCTTTGTATCAATCTAAATTCAAGATAGTCTTTAAGAGTGAATTGATGTTCTTTTGTCAAATCTTCCCATTTTTAAAATAAATATTAATAAAAATAGTTTTGAGATGCAATATTTATATATCAAGTATATGTTTTTATTACCTTTTGATCAAGCGCAATGATATATAATTTATTTATCAATATTGCACAATAATACAAATCTATATATTAAAAATTCATAATTTTCTAGCTTCTCAACAATTCGTGATTCTCAGCGAACCACATCATCTAAACAATTATATCAATTTTATTATTTTTAAATTAAGGATCTCCGCAATCAATTTTGTTTAATTATTACCAGAAATTTGAGCGTATGTCTTTTCTTCTTCTTCCTGAAAAGTAAAGGGCTGAAGAATCTGATGGATCTATTTCATTTCGCCACCTTACTTCATGAGCGCCTCTTCCACTTCCATTCTTATCTTTGCTTTTTCCCCATAAGCCTCCTAATTTTTCCCTCAATGGCTTAAATTCCCAGGATACGTGGCACCGTCGGATCTTGCGTTGGCTCTCCGAATCCCTCGGTAGCCATCGCTTCCCTTGCAACCACGGTGGGATTTCTCTTTGTCTGCTATTTGATTTTTTTCCATGGCGAGAATGGGATAAGCTCGTTCCGATACATCATCGTCATTGATGGGGGGAAGCTCTGGGACCCGAATTCACATTTTCGGGTACCGGGTCGAATCTGGGAAACCTGTATTTGATTTCAGAGGATAGAAATATGCGAGCTTGAAGATGAATCCGGGTCTTTCAGCTTACGCGGAAGATCCGGATGGAGCGGGTGTGTCATTGTCGGAGCTTGTGGAGTTCGCTTAACAGAGAATTCCGAAAGGAATGTGGATGGATAGTGATATTAGGTTAATGGCGACTACTGGGATGAGGTTACTAGATTTTTCTGTTCAGGAACGAATTCTAGAAGTTACGAAAAGGGTTCTGAGATCTTTTGGGTTTAAGTTCAGAGATGACTGGGCCTCTGTAATCTCAGGTTAGTTTTCCAGCCAAGTTACTCTCAATTTTCATTTTATTCAATTTTGGGTCAAAATCTTGGCAGTTCGAAGCGTATCAAAGAGAACCTTGGCTAGAGCGAGACCTTTCTGCATTGGAAGCACTTTTTTTATCTCTTCCAGTAAACGCTTCTGTTCTTCCTCGGAAATTACATTCCCCGAGCCTAAAGATGTGGGAAAACGATCACTGGATTCGTTTCCACCTCGTCACCTTTTTAAGTCAGGCAAGTACTTTGTACCATAATAAACTAAAGAACCCCCGATAATATCTTGCCTGATACCTCTAGATTCCATAGTCTCGATTAGTCGCTTAAATAGAGGGAATGTCTATTTTAAATTTTCAACTCATATATAAATGTGGTTTTTAGAGCATTGCCTGGTTCAATGGAAGAAGAGGAGGCAACCTTTGAAGGCTCTGGAAATAAGATTGTTCAAATGGCTGAAACAGAAGCCCAACAACTTGCATTACTTGCAAATGCATCATTGCTGGCATATGAACTACTCCCCCGTGCTATTTATAAAACTGATGATCGAATGTACCATGCATCTGCTTTGCTTGGACAGGACAAGGATGAGTCCATCGTTGCATTACCCGTCGATGATCTGATTGAAAAAACTGATGGCTTTGCTGGTGTCTTCCCTGGTAATATTTTACATAATATTCTTGCGAAGCTTTATTGAACGAAGCTCAACTCAAAAAAGGTTTTAACTATATGGATTTTGCAGAGCACAAATACGAGATAGTAAAGCGATTACAGGCTTATAGCAGCAGGAAATATTCGAACTTTATGTCATCGACGACCGGTTCTTCTGGAACAGGTAAATATGAAATTGGTAATAATCTCCTTGAGGTGGATGCAACACTTTCCTTCTCTCACTATATTGACACTTTGCTTTTCTATTTCAGAAATTCAATCTTCATCTAGTGCTCAATGCGGATAGGGAATTTCTTGCTCAGAAAAGTGCACCGCATCGTGACTTTTATAATGTCTGAAAAGTTAATACTCATGTTCATCATTCAGCATGCATGAATCAAAAACATCTTTGAGGTTTATCAAGTCAAAACTAAGGAAGGAACCTGATGAGGTACATTCTTTTTTTTTAAATCTCTCACTTTTTCTCTACAACTCTCGTACTTTCATATCTATGTAGTGTGAGGAGCTTTACCCCTCATATGTATATAATAAGCATTAAAATCTAAGCAGCAAAACTGTTTATATCATGGAGGTTTGTTCTTTAGGGAATGAATGATGCCCTGAATACATGTTTTACTTGATTTGTTGTGCACGATGAAAGGGAACATTGTTATGTGAATTGCATAAAATGCTACATACATTTGCTAAACGTTTGTGACATTTAGTACAGATTGTTGCATGTACGTATAAATGTTTGGGCAATTGTGAAAATCCTTTCGATGTGGTGTACGCTTATGGTGGATATTCTTTTACCTTGAAACTATTCCTTCTTGCTTAGGTTGTTATTTTTCGAGATGGGACATATATGAATTTAAGAGAAGTTTTTGAGAGCTTGGATTTAACTGGGTACACAAATATCTTTTATTATTTCAGCCTTTTGAGAAAGACATTATAGTTATGTAAGACATATTTAATGCTAAATTTTCCCTGAAATGAAAAATCATATTTTTCTTCTTTTTTTATTATTATTCTCTATAAAGTTATGATCTGAATGTTGATATTCTGGATGTTCATGCTGAGAAGAGTACTTTTCATCGATTTGATAAGTTCAATCTCAAATACAACCCATGTGGTCAGAGTAGGCTAAGGGAAATTTTTCTTAAGCAGGATAATCTTATCCAAGGTAGTAGACTAACACTGCATAATTATATTTGATCATGGTAATTAATTTCTATTGAATTTTATTGTAATTGTCTTTATTTTGCTTCTTTTGTATAGGTCGTTTTCTTGCTAAATTGACAAAGCAAATATTCTCTAATCTTAACAAGTAAATATCAGGTTCAATCCTATTTTGTTCATTGATGATAAATATCAGATTCAATCCTTGGACAAGATTATCCTTGGATAAGTCTCTATGCTTTGCTTATGCAATGTTTGCTGCATATGGCTAAATATCGAATCTCGGTTTACGGTAAGAAGATGAGTGAATGGGACTAATAGGGCTGGGCACGGGTCGGGTACCCGGATTTTTGAGGGTACCCGAACCCGAACCCGGACGGGTAGGCATTTTCCTACCCGAACCCGAACTCGAGAGACTCGGGTACCCGAGACTCGGGTACCCGAACCCGAATCTTAATTTAATTTTAAATTAAATTAAATGTTAAAAAACCTTAAAACTAATTTAAAATGAAGTTTACAACAAATAAAAAGCCACAATCTTACAAAAGAAAAATAAAAATCCACAATCTTACAAACCAAAACATTAAACATATAAAAAGAAACTTAAAATTAGTCTTCATTAATCTTCCATAGTAATACCTACATATAAAAAGATATGAAACAATTAAATAAATAAACAATTTGAATAAACAAATATTAAGACGATATTAAAAAATAAATGAATCTTACAATGATAATCGATTTCATTCCGACAAATACCCTCCATCAACCGATGTTGAAGCTCCTTTCATCTTAGATGGTGGAAAGTCTTCAAAATAAATCAATTTATTAGTTCATATATTAAAAAGATTAATAATATAAAATAAAGTAAGAAACATACCTTCTTCAAACTTTTCAAGATCATCCAAAATATCTTCAAATGTTGACGGTTCATAATCACTTCGAAGCCAATCTTGAGTACAAACAAGTGCTTCAACTAATTGTGGTGTTAGAGAACTACGAAATGAATCTACAACACGACCACCCGTACTAAAAGCAGACTCCGATGCAACAGTAGATACTGGTATAGCCAAAATGTCTTTTACCATTTGAGAAAGAATAGGATACTTAGCACCAGTTGCTTTCCACCACCACAATACGTTAAAGTTATCATCTGTTCCTTTCTCGCGTACCTCCGACAAATAAGATTCTAACTCATTTTTCAATGACTCTTCTCCTCCATCTTTTTCATACTTCTCAAACATATAATTCATATAATCACGAGAAATATTCATACCATCAACCCCAATCTCAACATTTTTTTCCACTCGAGTACTAGATGGCTCTATGTTACGAGAATAAAATGATTCATAATGCTTAAACAATCTCTGTAAAGCACCATTAAGCTTCTCAATCACTTCATTAGCTTTATCATCATCATTGTAGCTCTCTCGAATCATCCAACTCACGTACTTCAACTTGTATCGAGGATCCAAAACACGTGCTATATAAATAATCATGTTCACGTTATCGGAATGCCAATACTTATCAAACTTCTTCTTCATTTTCTCAGCCATTGACCTTTTACACTCCTCATCACATGAAAGTATCATTTGTTGAATCTTCCAACCCACACCAAATATCTCCTGCATATACGCATTCCCCGTAACATATCGTGATCCAGAGATTTTTAAAGTAGAATCATAAAAACATTTCAAAATCGGTAATAATGACCTAGCATAAGTCCAATCAACAAGTCTTGGTGGTCCTAATCCAGTTTTTGTAAGGTCATCCACATACTTCTCATCTTCTATCTCAAGCATATCAAATCCTTGTTTGAGCTTTAAAGCCGATTCCAACATCAAATATGTAGAATTCCATCTGGTTTCAACATCTAAACAAAGACCAACTTTTGTAGAAAGCTTTTGATGTTCCAAACACTCCTTAAATTTCTTAGCTCTACCAGTAGAAGATCGTACATAACGAACAGCCGCACGAATTCGTAAAATTGATTCATGCATCTCTTGCAAACCATCCTTAACAACCAACCCTAAAATATGAGCACCACATCGCATATGAAGAAATTCACCATCTAATATAATTGTTCCCCATGATGTAAACTTTCTTTTCAGGTACTTAATTCCTAAATCATTAGAGCTTGCATTATCAACCGTCACGGTAAAAACTTTGTTAATTCCCCAATGAATCAAACATTTCTCAACCGTCTTTCCAATTGTTTCTCCCGCATGATTAGATATTGGACAAAAGTTGATGAATCGTGAATAACGAACTATACAGCGAGAACGTTGTTTTGGTTAATTCAGCGAGAACGTTGTTTTGGTTAATTCAGGTGTTCACAAGAATCCGTCTTTAGATAAATTATTATATGGCTGCCTGACTTCTATTTATCGGTAAATAAGATATGAATTTTTAAAATTCTTTTTTCATCTTTATACAAAAGATCGTCAACTCGTAAATAGCACTAGTATATTAAATATGCCAACGTATGCATCTAATAAAATATTTGCTTACCCAAATAAATAACAAATATTTGAGTTAGTTCATGTGCAGGTTGATTCAGTTCCCCATAAATCAGCGCAACAGAAACTTGCTCATATTCTTCAATTTCTTTTTACAATTTTAATTATACGTCAATATATAAATTTTTCTGTTACAGTATAAAATATATTAAAATCATAAAAATATAAAAAATGTAAAATATTAGGATATTGTTTTTGAAAAATATTATTATATTGTTCATACATATTAAAATATTAAAATAAGAATGTTTGTAAACTATTAGGATGTTTTGCATAGATTTTATTTTAAAAAATATCTATGTAAAACAACGGTATCAAATATATTAAAATAAGAAGCAAGGCATAAACCGTTGGATGAAAATACTTTATTAAAAATATCGACTATAATCGAACGGATATAGTAGCATACGATGAAAATATGTGGGACAGATTCATAAGTGAACCTACAAATAGGAGATAGAGAGTCACCAAATTGAAATTTGGTGTTTCAAAAAAATTAAAAAATAATATAAAATAAAATGAGAAGAGATATGAAATATAGAAATAATAGAATAAAAATATTTGGGTTGAAACTCTAAATTTTATTTAAAACTATATATTTAAAAGTATGAATCAAATAATTGAAAGCATATTTAAGAGTGGTATACCTAAACCACACTACTTTCACCCTAAGGATTTGAAGTTTAACCACGTTTTCCTTGTAGAGAAGGAGAGCAAACCAAATTGAACAAATATATAAAATGTTTGGACAAATTATGCAAAACAAATGTTGACATATAATTTAAAGAACAATATGATATTTAATTCAGGTGCGAGATTCAGCACCATAATTAAATCATAATTTAAAAAATGGAATTATCATTTTTTTCTCTTATCCGAATGATGTAATGTCATCTGTGGTTAACTCTTTTTCTGGTTGCTTCAAATATAATTTTCGAATCTAGTCTCCACATATATATATATATATGTACTGTATAATGTTTATAACGAGATAGCATTAATTGGAAGTCAACTTAGATCTAGTTGTTAAATATGAAGGATTAATTATGGATTATGATAGTCTTGCGTAAAAGTTGAAAAGTCATAAATATGGTATTTTAGTAAACTCTCTTTCTATGAATGAGTTTTAAAAATGAGTTTATGCATGAATTTTAATATATATTAAATGTTAAATATTGGTTTTAATTTTGATTAATCTAAATAATTTTAAATTTTGAGTTAACTTTTAATTTTAGGATTACAAACCTTGATCAATTATTTTTCAACGGTAAAGATTTTATGAACAATAATGATTTCCTAAATAATCATGATTATTTGTTAGAATCAAAAATTGGTTCAAAAAACTACTAAATCTGGATAAACGAAATGTCATGGAAAAATATATAATCTAATCTTGTTATATTCTATTTACAAAAACATTTAGAATAGATTTGACCTGAGATTTTTTTTATGTGATCGTTGCATCCTCTAAACGAAATAAATTATATCTTAACAAACTTTGTATACAAATTTAGATCAAAATTTGGTTTTTATACATATTATATTGGTTTTTGTTTTGTTCATAGTCGTTAATATATTATATTCTACACTTATATTACCGAAAGTTTCGTTCCAACACTAATATGCTATATTTGGTACGTCTCGGTATTCAGCATGACTATTTGTAGATCTTTATGATGGACATACACTTTCAAATATATAGTTTGTATTAGAATTGGCAATCTTTATTGCAAAAAAAAAATTAAATAAGGCAACTATTTGTACTTGATTTCGCCTTTTTCCGTTATAACTTTGTTGTTAGGATAAGATTTATCTCGGATAGTTCTTTTGTTTTTGTAATTTTTAAAAAATTATTAATCTAAAATGGATTATCTCAATTGGTGAATGAATAATACAAAATATATCATGTATTTTATATTTTGAAATTTTATTAAAAATATTTTTATATCAATTAACATCCAAATAAATAAATCAAATCAGGTGAGTATAAAAAATATGATTTACTATATATATAAGAAATATCTTAAAGCTTTTTCTAAAAACTTTTATACGTATTTAAGTTGTGCATTTATTTTCATTAATTCACTTTTGGTTTGATTCAATATTTTTTTATATCTTCGTAATTTATACATTTACCTTTGAAAACGTTTCACATTGGTCATCATTCGTTTAAGACCAAAAATTTGAATTTTATTTGGCGTATCAGTCTATAAATAGAATAAAATATAAACACATCTTATATATATATATATTATATATATATATGTATTAATATTAATACATATACCTCGTGAAAAATTATGTTCGATTCTTGTTGACATAAAAATGGTTGAGAACCGCCATCTTCTGGTGGAATTTAAAATGCTCGCTTCGATGTTACCAAATGATTTATATTTGTCATTTTTTGTAGGTTACGTCGGTTTAAGAGCGATGTTATTCTGATGTGATTGGTTCGATCCAATAAATGGTCGCGGAACAAGAATAAACAAATTAGGCGTCGTAGAAGTTAACTCTACACGAAGATATGCAAAATACGAGCCTTTTATTTTTGCGTCACAAGCCGATCAAGTTTGTTACGTTTCTTATCCACATATGAGACGATCTTCAGGTTGGCGTTTCGCAATGAAGATACTTCCAAGGGGTAAATTTATCGACAACACAGAAGAACAACAATTGGTCATGCAACAACAAACCACTGAGATTGTTGCTATTCATGAAGTTACAATTGAAGCATTGGCACATGGTGAAGTCGAAGAAATTGAAGATGAAGAGATAGAAGGAAACGAAGAAGATGAAGAATTTGAATCAAATTCAAAAACACAAGAATCGACGGAAGAATTATGTGACTTAGAATATGATTAATGTTAACTTGTTATCAAATGTTAAAGAATTGTTATTTTTAACTTTATATCGAATCAACGAAATATATATATAGGTCGGTTCTCGTCCCTCGTGAAATATATAAAAAGGTTTTATGAATTGTTCCTTTGGTCGAATCCCGTCTCTCGGTCGATTCCCATCCCTTGGTCGAATCCTGTTCCTCGGTCGATTCCCGTCCCTCGGTCGAATCCCGTCCTTTGTTCGATTCCCGTCCCTCGGTCAAATCTCGTCCCTCGGTCGATTCTCGTCCTTCGGTTTGTTCCAGTTTGTGGACGGCGTCGGGATGAGCTTCGGTATCGGTTTGGAAATTCCAGACGGGTCGCGGGATCCGTCCGGAATCGATCTCTAAATTCCGAACGGGTCACGTGATCCATCCGGAATCGGTTTGCAATTTTCGAACGGGTCGCGACCCCCATCCGAAATCGGTCTGCAATTTCCGGACGGGTCACGACCTCCGTCCGGAATCGGTCTGCAATTTCCGGACAGGTCGCGACCCCCATCCGGAATCAGTCTGGAATTAGGGACGGTTCTCGATCTCGTCCGCAAATGTTTATAAATTCCCGACCGTGAACATCGTTTTTCAGTTTCTCTTCGGCCAATAATCATAACCAAAGTCGTCCTTCGCCCAGCCGTCTGTGTTCAGTCCGCTGCCCGTCCGTCGTCCGTCGGCTGATCGTCCGCCAAGGTAAGTGTTTCTCTCAGTTATATCGGTTATTTTTTATATGCTAGTTGAACATTCAAACACTTTTATACAACCCGTCCGCCGAGGTATGAGTATAGTATATATCTATATTTTTATGTATATATGTACATATATGAAATTTTTGTATCATATTGTGGAAATTCATATTGTAGAAACTTAATAAGTATATATGTTTGTATCCTTAGCATGATGAAGAAAATTTAAAAGAGTGGAATATATATGCATGTATTAAGTTATGTAGATTAGTGGTTTGATGAAATGCCTAAATCAAATATATGTATATTAAGTTATGTAAATTAGGTGTTCGATGAAATGCTAAATCAAATAAACGTATTATTAAGTTATTTTGTTAAAAACATATATTATAAAAATATACTAAGTTATATGTTTTTTAAAATTAAAAACACATATATTAAATTATATGTGATTTTAAAATTAATTTATGTTTAATTAGCAATTAAAATTTTGAATATTAACATTGAATAAAATTTTTATATAATCTTTCAAATTACAATTTTAGTATGTCGCGCCATGTTGGAAGAGGCGATAACACCAGAAACCGCTCAACATCTGAGTTAAGTGCTAATGGTCCACAGCACCAGAGACAGTCGGAAGTATTTTCGAATTTTATGAATCCGAATTTATTTCCGGACACTAGATCGGCACAATATATGTCGTATCCCTTTTATCAAAAAATATCACCGCCGGTCGAGCCAATGATGCATCATGAGCCTTCGATGCATCAGAAACCAACGGTGGAAGAGCTTCTAGCGATGGATAAGGAAAGACGTAAATTTTCTCGTATAGATCCGGATTCTTCATTCGGCGCACTTTGGTATAAACTAAATTTAAATTTAATTTTGTAACTAATTAAGTAATCAAATATTAATTTACTTTTAATTTTGTTTTAATAGGTTTGGTATTAAATAACTTAATCGTCATATAACAAAGACGATAAAAGCTGATTATGATCGTCCATGTTATAACTGGACGCGAATCGATTCCGAAATAAAGGAACGGTGGTGGAAAGCTTTCGTGGTACGTTTTTTTAATATTGATTTCACTCTAAATTTTAAACTTAAAAATATTTCAATAAATAATTATTTCATTATTTTCAGCACAAATTTTACTGGGATCCTGCAATAACCGGACTAGTAAAGTCCGAATTTCAAAAGCATGCGGGAATACGACTGAAATCTCTTGTAAGCAACGTGAAAAAAGACCCGGAGACAAAAGGTGTCAAACCTATTTGGCTCTAAGATAATGTCTGGGAACAAATGTGTGTCTATTGGGATGATCCTGTCGTTAAGGAGAGAAGCGAACGCGCTAACCGATCCCATCACTCCGATAGAGCGGGATATGGGATAAATGTGCATACTGTTAGTTCCCGCTCTTTCAATGAGGTTTACGAAGATTTGGTAAGATTTAAGATTTTTTAAAGTTTTATGATGAATGACATTTGCTTAATAGGTAAAACATGACTTTTGAATTTGTTTTAGATGAAAGAGAAGGGATGTGAACCGTCGTACGTGGAATTGTTGGAACATACACACAAGAAAAAATCCGACGGTTCGTGGGTTGATGCCAGGGCAAAACAAATCCCGCCAAGAGAAGATGAGACACAATCCACTCTTTTTCAAGAAGAATACAACGAGATGTATTTCGAGGTAAATTTATTATAATTTTACAATAATTTTTTTATTGATAATTTAAATTTAAATTATATTTTAATATTTTAATAATAATCTTTTGCATTCGTTTACGAGAGCTTTGAATCGAACTCTCACAACCCGTGCAAATTCGAACTTTACTAGTCCGGTTATTTCAGGATTCCAATAAAATTTTTGCGGAAAATAATAAAATAATTATTTATTGAAATATCATTTTAAATTTTAAATTCTGAATTTTGAATGAAATAAATATTAGTAAAAACCTACCATGAAAGGTTTCCACCACCATTCCTTGATATCGGGATCGGTGTGCTCAAGTTATAACATGGATGATCATAATCAACTTTCATCGTCTTTGTTATATGACGAGAAAGTTGATCGTAGCCAAACCTATTAAACAAAATTAAGGTTAAATTAAGAATTAATTAACTAAGTAGTTACAAAGTTTAATTTAAATTTAGTGTTATGTACCATTGTGCGTCGTCTGCACGAGTTGGATCTAAACGAGGAAATTTACATCTTTCCTCATCCATCGCTAAAAGTTCTTCCACTGTTGGTTCGTTATGCATCGGAGGCTCGTGATGCATCATTGGCTCGACCGGTGGTGGCATTTGCTCATAAAATAGATACGGCGTATATTGTGTCGATCCAATATTCGGAAATAAATTCGGATTCATAAAATCCGAAATATACCATATCTGACTGTCATTGGTGTTGTGGAGAAGATGAACCATTTGCACTTTCCTCCGATGTTGAACGGTTTCTCGTGCTATCGTCTCTTCCGACGCGACGAGACATACTAAAAATATTTTATCAAGTTTAAATTAAAAGTTATAATTTTAAATTAAACATTAATTAATTTTAATATAATTTCAAAAACACATATAATTTAATATATGTGTTTTTTTAATTTTAAAAACATATAATTTAATATATGATTTTTAAACGAAATAGGAACATTAAACTTAATATCTACTCATCCACCATAACTTAATATATGTATATGTGCTTTAGGCACTTCATCGAACACCTAATCTACATACCTACTAACATGGGCTGATCTAAAAATTTTAAAAAAGAAAGATCATAAATATCAGTTGGATAAAATTAACAGTTTGGAATTTGTAGCATCAAAAATAGAACCACGAGGTAGAAGCTATACAATACTAAACCGAACAAGCCCTTACCCTTAATCAATAGTGCTACAGGATAAGTGCAAACCAAGTCTCATATTGTACGAGATACCCATCACTCAGAAGCATTTATAAACATGTAAATTGATTGGCAGAAGAATCAAACTGTTATCTGATCGATTCACCAGACAAATCAACAACACAACAACGTATAGAAAAAAACTAAATCGACCGAGAACAGTCCTAAGAGCAAAATGAGTTGAATGTTCAGTATGTCATTTCGTGTCGTTTGTGGTATTCTCATATGGATACAATCTTTTGATTCTGTCTGTAATTGGTAAATACCACATACAACGATAGGAAAACAATTTTCCATTCCTTGTCAAATAAAACCGATCTTTTTCACAAAATTGATAATTACTCAAATTCGATGTCTTTCCAAAAAATCATATAATTGTCTTGAAAAATATCGATCTTTTGATATGGAAATAGATCCAATGATCTCATCATCTTATTTGTCTCATAATATGACTATATTGCATTATTATCTTCGGGTAAATAATCTCTTACTAATTGTGAGATAGAATCCATGTAATTATTAGAAATTATTTTCATTCTTCAAATTCATCAAACTTGCAGATAAAGACAACTATGAAAGATCCACTCTAATACCATCATAAAGTGGATACCTAGCACTTTCTAACATTTCAAAAAAAAACTTTTCGCTTCTTCGTTCAGATCTTCTTCAATATTTTCTTCGTTTCTTTCACCGAATACTTTTTCCACAATTTCCACACAAGGGTTCCTTTCTACATCTTGAGAAATTTCAAACACTTCATGATGTACAATACCCCTACTAAAATCTTCCATAATATTACTAGGTTATGGTGCAAAATTCTCCATGCTTAAATAAAAATGATTCCAAATGATTCTCTCATTAAGAAATTTTTCATTTTTGCATTTGATGCATGGACAAACCAATTTACCGGTTTCTTTATAAACTTGTTTATTTGTCGCTATCGTCAGAAATTATGTAACGCCTTCTATAAACTTGTTCGATACGCCTTGAGTTTCAGGATCAATTCTTATGTACATTCGATCTTGACGATAATGCTATTATAATCAGAAATAATAAGAAGATATGATATAAAGAAGGTATAGATAATTTCTAGACTGATAAGAAGATATGATAATGCTATTGTGTGTGAGAAACGAATGAAGGTAGGAGATAATTAAATAGATAATTTCTGGACTGATTAAGGACGGATTACGGACTAGGATATTTGTCGACGAGCCATCCAAAAACATCCCTATTCCAAACAGAACTCGTACCTGTATGCAAATTTGCGGACGTTAGCACTATTTTCGTCCGTAATTTGCAACAACCCGAATTTTTGTCTCAAATTCGTCCGGAAATACGGTCTACTCGTTCGTATGTAATTTTACGGATGGATTACGAACGGAATTATCTTCCTTTCGGTATTTCGTCCGTAAATTTACGGAAGGATTAATTTGTGTAGAAATTCTGTTTGGAATTTCTAAATTTCTAGTAGTGGTTGACGAGACATTTTAATCTAAATTTTGTATTGGAAATAAATGAGTGAGTAGTGTAAGGCGTAACTGAAATATAGTACTAGATGTGGACAAATTATAGACCAAATACAAGGTTTTATCATACCATCAATATTTATGGACGAATCGTCCGCAATTATGGATGATTTCCGGACAAAAAAAAACTCGTTTGAAACTAATATATGGATAAAAATTTCGTTTGTAAACTTCAGACACACATAATTAAGTTCCATCCACACATAAAATTATATAGTTTTAGCATTATTTTTCCTTGAAATAATAATGTTAAAACTGATACATGAAAATATCATAGAAATTTGTGTATTTGGTAGCATTTTGTACATGTTCAAAAATTAAATAAATTTTACATTCACGCATTTTGTAACAGAATTGACTCTAGTAAAGAGTAATATTATATATATATATATATATATAGTGTTAACTGACAAGTGAGTAGAGGCGGTGAAGCCTAGGGAATCCAAAATTACACGTGCGCAAGAAATAATTATGACATCATCATTGGTCCTTTATTTAAAATTAAAATGTTTAGTTCCTAATATATTATCCATTGGAATAAATCAATATTCTTAATTTGAACTATCAACTAATATCGAAAGGTTGTTTATTTCTCTTGCATCAATAGCAAATCCTATAACGTACAAAACACAGTTGTTTCCATTTCCAACTTGTAATTTTCTGTTCTTTTAGGTATAACGTATGTTTTATTTTTTTTAAGTCTCATTTTTTGCTGTTGATGTAAAGTGTTTTTTTTTTCTCTTGAAGAATACCCTCTAATAAGACATTATTTTTAATTTTGATAATATTAACATTTATCAATTTAAAAAGCTAACATATTATTTTAGAAAAATATAAATTTTGTTAGAAAATTAATTTACCGTTAACAAATTGACCATTTATTCTTAAAATACGATACTTTGTCGTTTTTAAAAACGATAAATTTTCGTTTTTAAAATATTGTCGTTTTAAGATCGTTATAATTTGTCGTTTAATAAGATGTCAGTACATCGTTATAAAAACGTTGAATTATTGTTTAAATAAATGGTATTTTGCATATGTTAAATTTTCAGTTTAAAAACTTTAAAAGAATATAAAAAAATTTACAAATGCCTACTTATTTGGCTCATGTTATGTTGCATGGTTTTTAATCCGAACATCTCACAAACACAATGCAAAAGCTTGCCACAAACGGACAATTTGTGTATGTAAATCTAAAATGCTGGAAAAACAAATAAGGAAACCAATCAATAAAGGAAACAACCTAGGATTCTAATTTTGGGTAAATGAAAGCCCTAAGATCTTAAAATGGAGAGACCCATACAGCAAGAAAAATTGCTAATAGGGTGAAAAAAGTTTTGGAGTTAAATCATTTATTTCTAAAAATTATTATTTAATAGTGTTGAGTTTGGCTTAATGATTGGGTGTTAATATAAACATGATCTTATATCGATACCATATTACCGGGAGCAATGAAAGATTAAAGGAAATAGATGATTTTATCGATAAAGAAAAAACATGTATACAATTAATTTGTGTATTTATAATATGTATTACAGACAAATAAATAATTAACTAAACAACTAACTAATTAACAATTTAATTAACAAACTACTACAACAATTAAAAGAATAAAGATTGTATCAAAATGATATCTAATATAATCTTACAGGATCTCACGTTTTCCATCTAAGAAATACATAAATATGAAGTGTTATAATACCAACTATGAAGAACCGAACATATATATATATATATATATAGTCTTTTTATGATACCAAGTATGAAGTGTTATAATACCAACTATGAAGAACAATATATATATATATAGGCTTTTTATGATATAATAATGAACCTTGATTTTATATTCAAATTCGATAAATAGGAAGAAACAATAACTGGTCCGTCATACGATATCTGGTGAACCACAATTGTAACAACTTATACTATAATATTGTAAACTATGTGAGCATCTCAATGACTGAGGGAACAACCTTTTCCTCTTCTTCAGAGCAGTGGGAGAGTTCAGCCCCCAGTTTTGAAGATAGTTAGTGATATTACGCACACACGCCCCTTCCCATCAACCAAAAGATGGAGAGAGATAGAGAGAGATAGAGAGAGAGAGAGAGAGAGAGAGAGAGAGAGAGAGAGAGAGAGAGAGAGAGAGAGAGAGAGAGAGAGAGAGAGAGAGAGAGAGAGAGAGAGAGAGAGAGAGAGAGAGAGAGAGAGAGAGAGAGAGAGAGAGAGAGAGAGAGAGAGAGAGAGAGAGAATATGAGCTCAGCCATGTTGAGCCGTATAACGACGACGAGAGCAGCTTCAAGCCCAGGTCACAACTCTTAGGGTTTAAGAAAAAAAAAATAGTGGAATCTTAACCTCATAGGTTTTCCTCGTCCCGAAGTTTTCTTTTTTTGGATTATACTCTATTTTCACTAAGATCTCAACACTATAAATAGAAACCTCACGAACTCATTGTTCCCTCAAACCACTTCCAAGAAATATAACATTAAACATTCCAATTCTTCAATCTTTTCTTTATCCACAAGATGGGATTAATGAAGTCCTTAAGCTTCCCCATCATTAAAACAAATGCTCTGAAGAACAAAAACCGATCATCTTCATCACATGGCCGAGTGTCAAAGGGTCATATTCCAGTGTACGTAGGAGAACACGAGGAGGAGAAGACGAGATTCGTCATTCCAATATCATACATCAATCATCCTTTGTTCAAGGAGATTCTTAACCTAGCTGAAGAAAAGTATGGCTTCGATCCAAAGATGGGTGCTTTGACCATTCCGTGCAAACAAGAAGCGTTTCTTCTGAAGTTCTCTTGTTTGGAGATTGAACAACGCTACAAGTTCTAATCCATATGATGAGAATTAGCAGTTCAGGACGGTGTTTGTGTTTCCAATATCCCTTTCCGTCGGTGGAGAGAGAGAGAGAATAATAATATAATATCAATCTCCTATTAGGGTTTTGTCATTTTGTATTGTCATCTTCGATGGATTTTTAAGTTCTTTTTTTTTTTAATGTTTTTATGTGAACCCACAAGTAGTTGGAGTTTAAGTTGTGCTTTGATGATAGTAAAGAGGTTCATGAAGTTTATTTATGCAATATTATTGGATGTTTTAATATCTCAATATTACAAATCACTTGCAACATACACTAAAAGAAATTTTGTCAATTTCAATTATATTATTAACGGCTTAATGATTCTTTGCGGAGAACAAATATTCATAGACGTGATGAATTCATGTTCCGCATGAAAGATGAAGATCTTGACCATTTCTTTTTTTCTTTTTTTTTTTTTGTGTTTGTAATTGGTATTTCATTAATACACAAAACAATGAAAAAATATGTGGGGAGCTGAACAAAACCGTCCACAAAACTAAATAGGCAAAATGGAATAAAATAGTCCAAAGAGTACTCCCGAAAACAATTTCCAAGAATTTCTTCTTTCTATGTTCCTCTTTGGAAGAGAAGATGTATATTTTCCGAAGTACTTGTGTTTGATCAACATAGATCAAGTTATAGATTATGTAAAATAACATAATAGAAGAGTTTTTTTACGTTAGGTCAATTTGATTATGAGCTGTGAACATCACAATCATTTATCACTATGAATAAAATTATGATATCATGTCAAACATGTTGATGATATACACCTAAGTTACAAAGTCTTTTAATGATTTTGCGCTCAAGTTGGGTACTTATTTGCTCCTTCATGGTGTATCGACAAGTTTGATCGAACTTTACGTTTGTTCGTTCGTTCGCAGAGAGAGAGAGAGAGAGAGAGAGAG
>CM071874.1:33298395-33320329 GCA_036759665.1 Gynandropsis gynandra
GAGAGAGAGAGAGAGTACATAAAAACGACAACTAGTTTGGAGTTGAATGCTATGTAACGTACTAAAGTAGATATCATGTAGCCATTTAGTTTTCTTTCTAACTCAGCTTTTTGTCATTTTAATTATCACGGAGTGTTTATTATTTTCTTTAAAAGGTAATTTGTTGGTTTTGAAAGGTGTTAACTCCTCGTGCAATTTATTGTTAAAATAACTTTTTGAAGTATAAAATTTTAATTTTATCGTTTTCAAAAAGGTTAATATTTCGTTTCAGAAAAGTGCACTTTTGGAAATTTAAAAGTTCATTGTTACGAAAACATAATTATTTGTTGTGTTCGAAAATATATTAATTATTTATTTTAGAAATTCGCTGTATTGATGTTTTGAAAATGGGATAATTTTTAGATTTTACCAACATACAATTAATATGTCGTTACACAAATGCTAAATTTTTGTAGTATCTAAATATTTTAGATTTAAACTAAAGGTGCTTGGTTAAAAAAAGTACTTGGAGCATCTTTAAATGTCAAAACATTGATAAATCTTTCATTTGTTATTTACTTGGCAGGTGAGGTCTCTTGTTTAAACCCAAGGTAACCCAAAATAGTAGAAAAATAATCTAATTGCTTCATGCATGATGCAGTTTAGGAAGAATTAATGAAAAGAAAACAATTCAAATCATAGGTAATCGAGTTGAGAGAGATCAAGAATATTCATTATTGCTTATATTCATGAACCCATTTCAATATGGTGAATGCTTGAGAATTGATCATGTGATATATGAACAATGTTCAAGTACATAGATATGTAAAGATGCCTCGGCTGTCAAGTGTTAGAATTTTGTTTGATTAATTCGATATTGATGAACTTAGAAAAACGGATTAAAGATTGGAACAAATGTATAATAAGATTTCTTGTAATCCTGGGAAAAACTAATGGGAAGGTTTGACACTGTAAAAGTCGTTATAACGTTTTTCTTTTTTTTATATAATTTTTTTAATTCAATTCAATTTTTGAAGTTATAAAATATATTAAAAAAGATAATATAAAATATAAAGTCATATCATAAATATAACAATAAAGATCTAAATATTTTATATTCGCAATATATTAGAAAAATTTATATGTCGGTATCAAAATGATTTTACCTTTAAATCATAAATCTTGAGCCAGGACTTTACGGAATTGTTGAGATGGACGAACGGACCCAAAGAATATTTTGTTTAAATTTTTTGTTTAATTTTGGTTTTTTTTTTGGAATCAGGAATTTTGGTCTAATTTTTTATAAAAAAAATCCTTCTAGATATCGGATTAGTCGTCGATTTTTCAAGGTTGGATTGTTGGCCCATTAGACAATATTGAATTGAGTTCACAACATATATAAAATAAATAAATTACATATAGCTATATGGATATTAATAAATATTGATATTCTTTGAATGATTGTACTTTATATTACTCAAAATAATTAAAATATTAGATTTTAATTCTCTTAAATATGAAAATCATATATATAAAAGAGTGGTTTTTTCCTTCCCTCTCATGTTGTAACGTCAGCAGAGGAAGGAAAAAACCTCAGAATACCCTTCTCTCCCCCAAAATCTACATCAACACGTAAACAACTCGATTTATTATTTCTCTTCCCTTCTTCCTCTTATTCATTAATGGCTATTAAATCACCAGCCCGGATTCATTGAACTTTGAAGTTACTCATGGAGAAAATTAATGGACTTGGCTATTTTTTCAGAGCCTTGAGTATGGATCGAACCCGAGGTAACGATTCAAATATGATCGGTGCTATGCAGGATGACGAAGGCGGCTAATCAGGGAGAGCAAGTTAAGTCTCCATCTCAGGCAAAACCCAGTAGGTCGGTAACGATTGTAACAACCCAGTCGGTCGCCGTTCGATGAAGCCTCATGCCTTTTTTGAATCTTCCCTCATCTATTGCTCTATGTGGGGTTTGAAGAAGTGGATGGCGGCTGCTTTTCGGTCTGAATTCCGGTGGTTGTGTCATCATCGGCCGAGAGCGCTACTCATGGAGAACAGGTTAGGTCTCCATCCCATGGAAACCCCATTTTGCCCAAATTATTGTTTAAATTGGGAAAAAACCTCCTTTCATACCGTGAAAAAAGTTGTCATCTATCCTCATTTCCTCCCCTTTCTCTACGCTTAGGTATTCAAATCGGCGAACGATCCCAGGGGTACCGCGAGGGGAATCGCTTGCTTCTCCCTCCTGCCTGATCGGCCAGCGCCGACGAGAGCAGTAGCGTCAGAACGAAAGGGAGCGGCGGCGAGCACTAATCCGATTCCCAACGGCACAGGCATGGTCGAGCGATACACTGCACAGGTTAGGTTAGGTCTCCATCCCAGTTAAACCACAACCTTTCCGTTTTCTGGTGATACATCATCGTTTGCCCTTCCTCTTCCTGTCACCATTTGCAGATAAAAATTCAAATCGAAGCGGAAATCGGTGGAATCGTACTCCCCCCTCTAGGCGCACGCGCTGGCTTTGATGAAGATGGTGCTAAAGCCATTGCCGGAGGCGGCGTCGGAGAAGGACCACTCATCTATCGCGAATCCAGATCCTATGCAGTTCGTCCGAGGTAGACCTCTAATCGAATTGATTTTTTCCCAATTTTGGTTTCCTTCCATTTCCTTCCACACGTCGTCACTCGAATGCTCCTCTGTACTTCCCCCTCTGGCCGCACGCGCTGGCTTTGGTGAAGATGGTGCTAAAGCCATTGCCAGAGGTGGCGCCGGAGAAAGACCATTCATCTATCGCAAATCCAAATCCTATGCAGTTCGTCCGAGGTAGACCTCTAATCGAATTGATTTTTTTCCCAATTTTGGTTTCCTTCCATTTCTTTCCACACGTCGTTACTCGAATGCTCCTCTGCACTCCCTCCTTTGGGCGCACGCGCTGGCTTTGATGACCATGGTGTTAAAGCCATTGCCTGAGGCTGCGCCGAAGGAGGACCATTCATCTATCTCGACTTGACGACGAGTGGGTACTATGGGCTTCTGAGGAGTTTGGTTTCATTACTCCAAGCGATTCCATTTCAATTGAAAGCAGTATAATGCCTCCGACGAAAAATCCAGATCCTATACAGTTCGTTCGAGGTAAATTTGTTCGAGACATAGACGATTTGTTCACTCTTCTTACTTTGTTCAGAGGACTTCCCCTTGCTTACAACCGTGATTTTCAGGTTCATCCATGTGCTCCTCGAAAATCCAGATCCTACGGAGTTTGTCCGAGGTAAATTTGCTCGAGACATAGGATATTTAGTCACTCTTCCAGTTAAACCACAGCATTTCCGTAGTCTGTTGATACATCACTGTTTGCCTTTCCTCTTCCTATCACCGTTTGCAAATAAAAATTCAAATTGAAGTGGAAATCGGTGCCATCACGTCAGCAGATACATCACCGTTTGCCCTTCCTTTTCCTATATGTGTTCTTTTCTGGAAGAAATTCATCTCTTCCTCATCACCATCGAAACTCTTACCTAAAAATCATGGTTTTTTTTCAGTATCCTGCGAAGTATGGTCTGGGAATTTCCCAGCGAAGACCTGTGTTTCGAGTCTGTGCGTCTGACACTCGAAATGGACCTTCTGAAGATGGTGGTGGGTTTTCGTGGGTAAAGTTTACACGGTCTTTTCAAGTCGGGGCGGAGCGATTCCGGGAGAAACTCGGTGAAGAAGGAACTTGGTTCTCACTCGGAAACAGGTGCGAAGGCGAGTGAGCTTGTGGGTCGAGTTACATGTGGTATTGAGAAGGGTCAGAATGAGTGAAGTGGGAAGGTAAGGCTTTGGAACAGGTTAGAATGTTGGCAGGTAAGGCTTTGCAGCTTATTTATCGGTTCTTAGTAGAGTTTCTTCTCGCAATTTACAGTAGAGTTTATTTCATTTATCTTACGTTGATCCCTCATACGTCTTAGTGGTTCATTACCGAACCATCCTGATTCATTGAACTTTGAAACCCCTTAGGTTACTCATGGAGAAGAGGACGGTTGGCTCATGGATTTGGTTATTTTTCCAGAACATCGAGCACCCGATCGCACCCGAGGTTACGGTTCCAACATGATGCACCCGAGGTAACGGTTCCAACATCATTCGCAGAAAGATGTTTGATTGGATATAAAGTTGATAATCGAAGGGAATGATGTTTTTTTTCTCAGTTATTCAAAGTGTTATAATGGTCTCCTTTGTTCTCCTAACATTTGGCCCAATTTTTCTGTAATGCCTTTGCTTGGGCATAAACTGAAAAAACTCGAGCTCTGCCGCATACTTTTAGGTTATTTTGATGTACTAGGTATTTCTAGGCTTTAATATTTGTTAAACAATTCTTGTGGAACCTTCATTTTGCTTAGAATAGGACTGTTTTATGTTTTCTTTTAATTTTCAATATAATGTCATGATCTTGTGTGGGTTTCCATCCATTCGATTGGGGAAACAATAGAAAATTCTCCTAAGCATCTGCTTGAGAAGGTTAATCATCCGAGCTTCAAGTTTGAATTTGAATTTGGTATTCCGTTTGGTGGAAATCATACTATAAAAAACGTGCTTGACATGTCTTTAGACCATTGATGGTCACTTTGGAGGAGATTATGTTGTTTTGTCTTTTTGAAACATTTTAGCTTATTTCTTCGGTCTCAAAAGGTTTTGATCAGGCTGAAATGGCATCAAAGCAAGTATCAAAGACAAGAAAAGCAGGGAGTAGCAAGTTGAAGGTTGATGATTCCCCTGCATCTTCAACCACCTCTTCATCAAAGTTTTATCCAGAGACATCTGTTGATGGCCCTAGCTCACCTGCTTCTTCATCTGCTCGAAGCATTCATCGGTTCTTCTTTATGGAAAGCTTTAATCCAAAAAATCAATTTGCTATATGAATTTAATTTCGAGTTGCGCTTTCGGTTGATCGACGGTGGAAATTAATCTAAACTGAAACAGACAGCACAAGGCTGTAATTCATGCTCATCTACGTGGTCGGGGCTCCAACAGGAACCTTGGAAAATCAATCGAGATAGGTGATATTGTCATGTAAATGTTACCCACAGTTTTACCTTTCTAATATCTTTTTCTATGAATATTGCTTATAGTTTCTTCTGTTCAATTTGTGTAATAGGGAAGAAGTTATCGAAAAATGGTAGGAAGTACGGTTCTGAAAAAACAAGCACAAGCAGTACTAGCCTAACAAAGTGTTCGTTAGGTTTTTCATAAGCTTTGCCTCAAATGGAGATGTAGCGGGGAAATCTCTTAAAACCTCTTGGCACCCAGGTTTCATTCGTTTTCTTGGCATATCGGCTTTATCTTTTGTTTTACCACTTAATATGTGTTTGATAATGTTTTCAGTATAGCTAAGTTTTACATGTGTTCAATGCTTAAAAGGGCTTTAGGGCTTTAGATGTTCCTTTCATCTCATTTTAGCGTGTAACGGTGTTTGTGTTTCCTTATGCGCATGTATATACTGAATACAAGGGTGTGTGTAAATGTTGTAGAATAAGGGTTTTAGGGATTAATTTGGGTTTTCTTGTCCTTTATGATCTTATGATCTTGTCACTCATATTTCATATGGAATTACTCTGTTTCAGTTTGATCGAGTAGTTAGTGTGTTGCTTTGAATGGTTAACATCTTATGTTGATATAAATTTTGGGTGTTACATTTCTGGTGCTATGGTATTAATGCTTTATGATTCTATAGATTCAAGGAGAATTATGAGAATTACATTCTTCGTGGAACCAACAAAAATGCTTTTGATAGGGAAAAGAGGATAGGTTCGCCAGTATCGAAGGTGAGAATTTCAGTTAAATCTGGATATGTTTTGTGTGGTTGTTCTTTGGGACCGACACTAGAGACGTTATAGATTTTGAACCTTTCTCTCCCTCTTTTTGTATGTTTCTTATTTAATCTGGCTTATCTGCTATCTTACATCTTCGTATTTCCCTAATATTGTTAATGAAAAGTGGCGCTGAT
The DNA here is from genome assembly GCA_036759665.1 of Gynandropsis gynandra. Classification (NCBI taxonomy): domain Eukaryota; kingdom Viridiplantae; phylum Streptophyta; class Magnoliopsida; order Brassicales; family Cleomaceae; genus Gynandropsis; species Gynandropsis gynandra. Next base: position 33,304,365 of record CM071874.1, read on the forward strand.
ACGTTCCAACCTGGATTCTATTATTTAGCTTGCCATAATACGTTAGGATAGATGCATAAGCATAAAAATATTTAGGTTATTGCTCAACCATCATGCTTTTATTTGTGATAGTTACCCTTTCTTGATATATTTTAAGAATGCGTTAAACAATAAGGAGTCTGGTTTTGAATTATGACGTGTTCAAGTTCAGTTATACGTAAAGGGCAAAATTATGTGTCAATTTGCTTTTTTTATTTATTGATGTACGTTTTTCTAGGTCTTTTTAACGTATTTTGGTTGTAGAAATAAGTTATCCTTACTTCTGTCTCTTCATTAATAGAATCTGGGGGACCATATTCAACCTTTCTTCTTGCGATGCCTTAAAAGTGATGTTGTTTGTGAAGATGATTCAGCAACTGCCAAAATTTCCAAGAAAAATGAGCTTGTTGTTTGGCTAGGATTGATAAACTGCCAGGTTTGTTTGCTAAACGCATAAATTTGTTGTTCTTTTTATCTTTTGTAGTCTCTTATAGCTTAACTTACCATTGGTGCAGAGACAATTATATGAAGCTTTCCTAAAGAGTGAAATAGTTTATTCAGTTTTTGATGGCTCGCCTTTGACGGCTCTTATGGTAATTTGAGTCTCCCTTTGTTTTGCATTTAAAACTGTAATGTCTTTTATTTGTCAATGTGCATTCATGGATCCAGTATATTGGCTTAGCTCTTGGTGTAGCAAGGCTCTCGGCTTCTTTCTTTTGTTCGTGTCGGGTTTTGGATCACGGAGGTTGTCAATACATAAACTAGGCTTTCAGACGCGAACCATTTGTTCCCGAGTACACCGCGGATGATACACGGAGAAAGAGATTTAGGGTTAGAGCATAAATACTACTACAACTTTATCTCGCTTTTTCGAGTCTTATTCAAGTGAAGGTCGAGTAGATGTTGATACTTTGTTTGTGATCAGAACTAAAAGGCAGTAGCATCCGTGTTGTTCATAGCTTCGAATTCAGGATTTGAAAGTTATGATGAGATGTCGTTGATAATATAGTCTTTTTAGGTATTTTTGGTTTCTGGATTTGTTCTGCATGGATTTAGATGTCCTTGAATAGTGACGGTGTCAACAAAGACATTTAAATTTGTGTTGTGATTAATAGAAAATTACTCCATTAAATTTAATTATCAAACGATTTTTACATCACTATTAATCATATATATAATTAATGCACAATGTTATATACTAAAAAGACTATATTATAATTTTTACATTATTGTATGATGGTTTAAATTTAGAAAACAATTTAAGTTTTGAAGAAAATGGGAATTGTTACAAAATAGAGATACTATTTTGTCTTAAATTGTATAATCCATTTCTATGGAACTGTGTGTATGGGTCATATTATAAATATTGAACCGTAATTTGAGATCAAATCTTCGGTGTTTTATACAAGTTTTATATATAAAAATAGGTTAAAATTTGTAAATACCACAAATATATTTACCGAAATTCTACATTCTAACTATTTTCTCCTTCACAATCTAAAGATATTCAAACAACCCTATCTTCTTTTGTAGCAAGCTTTTTATTCTTCTTCATTGGTTAAAAATCCCGCATTATATTGAAAAAAATGAAGCTGCATAGGCATCTTCACTCATTGAGAATCACATGTTTAATATTCATAATACCTAATATAATTTGAAAATTTTTATTTTTCACCGAATTATTAAATGATTGTACAATAATAAACTTTACATATATTATCCTGATTTCAAAAGAAAATATCATGCGTTAATATATTATTCTTTATACAGATATATACATAAGACAAACTAAAGATTTCATCATTATAAATCCAATATTGATTACATATTAATTTAAAAATTGAAAAAAATCTTTAAAATAAGTTTAAATAATCATTCATTACATTATATAAAGTTATATTATTATATTATTTGAAAATTAAATAGATAAAAATTATTCAAATAAAATTAGAACTTCAAAAAAAAGTCTGTGCAAATCGATTGAAGAGACTTTGGTTGAAAACAACATTGATTAGCTCATTAATAGATTGTTTTTCTTTGTCTTTTCCATTTCTACGATCAATTAACATTTGTTACGAAGAAGACATAAGTGAATAAGGCTATCTGGTTATCTATATTTTTGCGATAAGTGATCATTGGGATATTATGATACTTTGTGAAGTTGTGGCGAAATTCTGTATTTGGAGAATAAACTTGATTCTCTAAATTAAAGGGTTTCAATTCATTTTTCTCATATATTAGTTTGCTACTCTAGCTTCATCGATTATTTTCATTTTTTACGTTTCTATTTTTTATGAAGTTTAACTATAAATATCTCGCACAAATATTTGACTACTTATAAGTGATGGAAAGTGAATCCCAATAAAAGAAAACATATATCTAACACTTGATGCAAATTAATTGAACTTTGAAAAATATTTGAAATGCACTATAATCATCAGTCAATTAATTACATCAAATTATATTGATCTATTATTCTAAAATTAAATAAATTATCATATGCAAATAAAATTAAGATTGATCCACAACAAGGAAGCATGCCATAACCCTAACGAATCAAAATTGCCCAGCTGATATGACCACCATATCTTGAGCAAGGCATGTGAAATTCTTAGTAGTGACTCCGGGTTATTTTGGATCTTGTATTTATTAATCTGATAGGATTTTGAGGTTTCGACAAATTGAATTGCACTGCACTGTAGCAAAGCGGGTTAAAAGAGAATACGCCATTATATACAAACTGTAAGATAAATATATTTAAATTATCACAAATCCACGCGTAACGCGGGTATCATCTAGTATATATTAATAATCAATCATTGAAACTCATTAATATACAAGATATACCTAATTTATTGGAAAAATATCTTCAATTTAGATAAATGCTTAAAAATATTTAGGTTGTAAAAACATACGTTTAGACCGTATATATGAACATCTAGATCGTTTAGACGACCGCCTAAATTATATATTGACTTACAACACCTAACTTACGAAACATCTAAAAGTATCTCGAAAAAATCACGATATTTCTACGACTAACTTTTAGAGCATTGGTTATTATAGAAAATTGATAAATCGTTGTTTCTAACAATTTATATATTTAAGTCGTTTAGGCTTGTTAAACTATTTTTAATCATATTTTAAATTAAAAACAATTACGATTGTCTACCATATTTAGTTCGATCCACAATTAAATAATCACGCTAGTAAAAGATTTATAAGGTTTAGAAGAGAAAGAAAATAATATATTGATAATATATATAAAATTAAAAGAATTTTTAAATTAATTTTTTAGGTTTGATATATTTTTAAATATTTTCTAGGTAAAGTTCTAAAAAATATTTTGATATATTGAAAGACATTTTTAAAAATTATCCCATTTTCTTTAAAAAAATTTATACTCTTTTTTCAAATTCAAACCTAGTTATGATATTGGACACTTTAGTTTTCAAAATTGATAACTTTGTTAGAATATATGAATGTACGTAATCAAGCTGCGTCGTGGTAAACCACTGCCCTGAAAACGAAATTTCGGTACGACCGTGGTGCAATCGAAGGTTGAACGCTCCCCAAGGTTAACACATCAATCCCTTCGTACATGTGCACTCGCAAAGAGGAGGATGAAATAGCCAAAGTCTCTCGTACAGAAAACTCCCGTGTGTAAGGTTCACGGTAGAAAACGTCAAAATTTTTGTTACCCTTTCCTCAGCAGTCAGCCAAATTAACAGGCTAACCACTTCAAAAAAACTGACTCCGAAATGTAAGCCACATTTGGAAATTTCATTTGAAAAATTATATGTCCGGTGGAGTAAATCTACCACAAGTTCAAAATCCCACCAATGACTCTTTTTTATTATTATAATATACAAGACTAAATATATACTAGAAGAAAAAATTTCTCCCAACAAATGTGGAACTTTTAGACTTCCACAAAAGGCAAAAATTCTGAAAAATTTTGAAACCAGTTTTTAACAATCCCCCACAAATGACTATAACAATTTGTAAACATACGAGTAAAAACGAATAATTTAGGAATTGAAATACTTAAGCATCAATATCTTTCGATTGAATTGATGCGTAGTGATGTGAGGCAAAAATTTAAGCTAGTGGAAGTGAATTGCTTCTTGAACTTTCAAAAGGTTAAATTGAGATCCCCACAACACGTATCAATTTCTTAGTATTTGCTATTCCGCGATACGTTTACAACACTTTTAAAGGCCATGTGTTTTACCTTGGTTCTATGAATGCTCTAGAAAGACACTCAATTTTTCTTTCATAGAAGGCGGCCCACCTTCACAGTCATTTCAACAATAACTTCATCAAGTGTGATATAATTGCAGACCACTCAACAATAGAGCTATGAAGTTATTAAGTCCATTAGACTTCTATATCATCATCCATTAAGTATTTCAAAAGACCGCTCAACGTCTAGAGCTATGGAATAAGTCTTTCTGACTTACATCTCAAACTTCCATCAGGTCCTTTATAGGACCACTCAACCACTAGAGTTAGGGAATAAGTCTTTTCGATTTATATCTCAACATCCATCGAGTCTTTCAAAAGACCACTCAACAACTAGAGTTATGGATTTACAACCACAATATAGGAATGGGCTGATATGCTAATCTTAATTCAAGCCAGAGGTTTAAGTCCCATTCCTTTAGAAGATTCTTGAATGATTCTTTTTTGTAATCCTTTTGTTAAAGGATCTTCCAAATTTCTTCCGGATCCCGCAAAATCTAAAGAGATCATTCCATCTTTCAAGAGATGTTTAACTGCTCTATGTCTTATGCGAATGTATCTTCTTTTACCGTTATACACATAATTCTTTGCAACTCCAATGACAGCTTGTAAGTCACACTGCAAGGAGACAGGAACAATAGACCCCCACAATGGAATAGCTCCTAATAGGTTTTTCAACCATTCTGCTTCTTGACCAGCCAATTCAAGAGCGATAAGCTTTGATTCCATAGTGGATCGAGCAATACAGGTTTGTTTCAATGATTTCCATGAAACAACTCCTCCACCTAATGTAAACACATACCCATTGGTGGAACTCACTTTATCTGCACCCAATTTGCATCACAATAACCTTCTAATACTGTGGGAAACTTGTTAAAATGTAAGCACAAATTCATAGTCCCCTTAAGGTATTTCAATAATCGACGAAGTAAATTCTAATGTTCACTATTTGGATTATGAGTGTATCTACTTAGCCTACTTATAGCATAAATAATGTCTGGTCTTGTTCAGTTCATGAAATGCAAAACACCTTATATAATCTTAGCATATCCAGTTTGTAAAACACTATCACCATTGTTTCTTTTAAGATTCATGCTCGACTCATAAGGAGTTCTTACATGCAATTCATCAAACCAATCAAACTTCTTGAGAATATTCTCAATGTAATGTGATTGACACATAGAAAATCATTTTCCTTTTGTTGAATTTTAACACCAAGAATAACATTCGCTTCTCCTAAGTCTTTCATATCAAAATGAGATGATAAAAGCATATTGGTATCAATGATTACTTCTATGTTTGAACCAAAGATGAACATGTCATCAACATATAGGCATATGATCACACAATCAAACCCAAACAACTTTGAGTAAACACATGAATATGACACATTCACTATATATCCATGGTTTACTGAAGTACGATCGAAACTTTTATACCACTGTTTAGATGCTTGTTTGAGACCGTACAGAGATTTATGAGCTTACACAATTTGTTTTCTTGTCTAGCTATGATGAATTCTTCTGGTTATTCCATGTAAATTTCTTCTTCCAGATCACCATTGAGAAATGTCATTTTCACATCTATTTGATGTATTGTGAGTCCTCGAATAGTTGAAAGTGCAATCAAAGATCTAATGATAGAGATTTTAGTCACAGAAGAATAAATATCAAAGTAACCAATACCTTTCTTTTGAGTATATCCTACTCCACTAATCTAACCTTAAATTTTTCAATCCGTCTGGTCTAGTTTTCCTCTTTAAGATCCATTTACACTTAATGGGTTTACTACCTTTAGGTAAATTGACCAAATCCAAAGTGTAATTCATCATTATTGAATCTAACTCACTTTTAATTGCTTATTTCAAAAAGATAGAGTCTATAGACTTTAGAGCCTTTTCGTAGGTTTTAGGATCTTCATCAGTCAAGAACATTGATACGAATTATTCATCATTTTTTTCTAAATTATCAACTAGAAACGCAGTGACAAAATCAAAACGAAGGTTTTCTCAACTCTTTTTCTTTTACTCCTTCTAGGTCTGTTATCATGCATAATCATTCTAATTATTTTTCTAAAATATTCAAAACAATCTGATTTTGGAATTTAAAAAAATCACCATCAAATCCAATTTCTGGATTATAGACAGAAATAATATGTACCCGCACTTCACGCGACTAAAGAAAAAATGTGCATAGGATAGAGAATTTGAGTGTAGACAAACTCATTTCCTAAGCTTCTTCTCATTGCTCTACACCCAGATTCAATTGTTGTTCGATTCCCAGTTTGAACTCCATCAAGCTTCAATTGTCCACATCTATTCCCTGGATTGCTGATTTGGTGTAAGAAATGATTTCATCTCTTCCCAACCCCCTCAAAATGTCAAAATGCCAGCTTTACGCTTATCCGAGGAAACCCTTACCCTTGGATTTTAAGATCTTGCATTTTCGTTGAATGATCTTTTCTCGTGTAACCTTCTTTTCTCATGTTTAAATCAATGTTTGTGACACATGATGATTGTGAGGGTTAGAAAAGAGACAAAAAAATATTTGGGAATAAAACTTCTAAAATCCAATGGATGATATTTTAAAAAAGTTATTCTAAAACAAATTAAATGTATTTTATATATTTGTTAAATTCTTTAAGAAATGTTTTTAAAAAAACATTTTTTAGTCAACAAAAAAATTGAGTTACCTATTATTATATTGAAAGATTTAAAACAGTAATATATAAATATATTTAATTTTTAAAAATAAATATTTCAAGTTTCACACTATTACTTTTTCTATCAATGTGATTTTTTGGTAATAAATGATAAAATTGTATTAATATAATTTTATTGAATAAATTATAACTTTTATCCATTGTTATGAAGATACAATGTCAATTAAAATACTAATTAAAAAACATTTTAAATTTATAAATATAATGATAATATTGATATAATCTTGTATATATTTAATATAATTATACTGTGTTATTAAATCATTCTAACCATATAATCGTTTTATTTGTAAATTTTAACATTTTATTAAACTTTATTTAATTTCATTTATAAACTAAATTTTAAATTTTTTTTATTACATTTTAAAAATAAATTATTTTAGTTTAAATAAAATTAGGAAAGTCTATTAGAGACATGGACACAGTTTATATTTCTTTGAAATTTTATTTCTTTTAGTGACTTGAGAATTTTTCTAAATCCTTGTGTATCGTCTCTTTTTTCCTTCGTCTCTTTCATTCTTCGCAGTCTTCTTCCTCAATCTGACCGAACTAAATGATAATCTTCCCTGTTCATGGAGAAAAAATTTCTGGGTATTTTCACTTCTCAATAACCAAGTGAACCTTTTTTTTTGTTTGGCCTCGTTGTTCCATTGATGTCGATGAAGTCATTGCTCTCCCCCGGCGTGACTGCGACGGACAACTAGGCGGCAGCGGCGGTTCCGGCGGTCAAGTTGAACAGCACGGCGGCAAGAAAGAGGCTGGAGAGAAAAAGATACTAGGGTTTCAGAATGAATCTGAAAATGAAGAAGGATCTGATGAGTGGAACGGGCCGGGCTTGGTGAAGAAAGAGTTGTCCTGGGCCGAGAATGTGGAGCGGGCTGGAGGTAAAACGGGCTGCAGAAGAGGCAATGGGCCAAATTAATTCAGGAGGCCCAACAGAATAATACCTTGAAGAAAATTGTGTTGTCTTCTCCAGCAGATTTTAGAGCAAACGGTTATACCTAAAAAAACGGAATCAAGTCTGTTAAAAATCACAACAAACTCAACAAACTAGGGGCAATATGGATAGAATACGTAATGTTATAGAATACGTAATGTTGATTATATTGATGTAAGCAGAGCCTAAAACGGATATTATATAAGATATGCAAGGGTATACTAATAAAAATATACCCAATTTCATCTTATCACTCTTCTTTCTTTCTTCTGCATTTTTCTCTTAAGGTTACAGCAACAATTCCACCATTGTTACAACCTAAAGCAGAATGTTTGTTCTTATTTTCTTTTTCATTTCCACAAACACTAAAACCATATGAAATTAAGGAGCAACCTTAGTCTTGCTCTAAAGTAAAACCTACAGTCGAGGCATAACTTTTGGTTTCTCATGGTTGCTTAAAGCATCGATCTTTGTCTCTTTCTCTCTCTAGATGATCTTCTTTTTGTAGAGGTGAGATCTTCTTAGCTTTTTCTTATTTGGGTATCGATTTTTCTCTGCAATTACTCTACTCTTTTCGAAGTTGTCGCCTCGACTCACCCGCGCTGCCTCGCATCTTCGACTGGACATGCCGACTCGGTTGCTCATCGCCTCACCGACTCACCTCGCCGCGTTTGGTGCTCATCGCCTCGCCTCGTCGCGCCTGCTTCTCATCGCCTCATCTCGCCTCGCCGCGCCTACTGCTCACCGCCTCGCCGCTCTTATTGCTCATCGCTTTGACTCGTCGCGTCTACTTTTCATCACCTCGCCTTGCCGCTTATGTTGTTCCTCGCCTCGCCTCCTGGCGTCTGATGCATTGACGAAGGCTTTAGAGTGTGAAACTTGTTGTTATACGATACTTGCCGGGAGTACGTGATCTTGAGCCACATCAAGATCATGGGGGAGAATGAAGGATGTGTTTGGTTAAATTTGCTTTATGGTTAGTATTGCAGTTTGTTAGTCATGGAGTCATGGATTAGTCATGGAGTCATGTGTAGTTTTCTAGTCTTCTACTTTCATGTCAGTTGTTTCTTCTTCCTGTATAAGTGCAAGTTTTCAGTCAATGAAAAAATGTGTTCTGACTAATTTTCTTCTTCCATTTTCACTTGAATAGGCTTGCATTCACTACAAAAAACAGGCGATTTTCAAAGGTCATATCCATTAAAAATCGCCCAAAATCCGTTGCAAAACCCGATTTCCAACGGACGGCAATGGATCTGAGCCCGTTGGGAAACATGCGTTACAAATCGGGATCCGTTGCGATTCCCAACGATGTTCCAACGAATAATATCCGTTGAAAATTTATGACGGACGCCCAACGGATGATGTCGTTGGCAATTTGTAACGTATGCCCGTTGAAATTAGTGTGATGGATGACCGTTACAAAATTGCAACGGACCCCGTTAAAATATTGCAATGGATGTCCGTTACAGTTCTTTAATGGGCGTCCGTTGCCACCCCGTTGCGAAAAACAGAGCGGGAATTCAAATTTTTCAACGGCATCCATTGCAAACTGACGGGAAATGGTAACGGGCATCCGTTACAAAGTGGCGGGAAATGACAACGGGTATTCGTTACCATTTAGTGGGAAAATTTATTCCAACGGATGCCTGTTAGAAATTTCTAACGGACATCTTTTGGAAAATTGTTTAAAAAAATAAAAAAATAAAAATATTTTACAAAAATTAAAAGTTTTTAATTAAAATAATAAAAGTTTTTACAAAAAAATTAAAACCTAATTCTATTACATTTTATTTAAGTTTGTTGGGCTGATATCATCTTCGTGGTCACCATCACCTCTGGAAGGCGTTGTATCCGAATCGATACTCGATTCTTGTCACGGTGTTGATCCCCTTGCCCGGTCGGATAGCAACTCTATGACGCTCTCCATGTGTTGCATTTGTGTTCGTGTTTCCTGTAGTTGGGCTTGAGTGTCTCGAAGTTGTGCTTCGAGTCCTCGATACGCCGTGGTTGCGTGTAGCTCTCTTGGACCACGGGAGGTACCGTCGTGGCGTCCTTGATGATATCTTTTTGAAGTGTCCTGAAACTGTATAGACGCCCCTTATACGGTCTAACAACCTATAAAATAAAAAAAATAGAGTTAGAATTTTCCCAAATATTTTACTAATAACCTCCAAATAAATTTTATCCTTTTGTAAAGGACTGAACTCGTCGGGAGTTGAACCGCAACCTTGTGATTGTTGTGTTCTTCTCCATCACAGTTTCCATGGTTCTTTCCGCTTGAGGGTCGACGAGTTCGGATTCGTCGCTCTCTTCCCCGAAGACCGGCTTTTTCTTGGCGTGGTTTCCATTACTAGCTCAAGAAGAGTCAGTTCTCTTCCTATCTGTTGTATCTGTGATATAAAATAAATTTAATTAGATAAATATTGTAAAAAACCAAAAATTTAAATAATAATAAATTTACCAATTCGTGCTTCCTCTTCGGGAATGATTTTGATACCGAAGTATGGGGATGCAGACCATCTCGAGAATCTTCTCGCCGTATCGACATTTTTTTGCCTTCTCGCTCTTGGCCTTGAAGTCTTCAGACTCCCAATATTGAATAAGTTGATTGAAGACCTCGTCTGTTGCCCAAATTGGTTTGCGATTCTTGGTGTAGTAGTTGCGCTAGGCGTTATTCATCATCAAGCGCATGCGAGCCTGCATGTCGTGCATCCAAGCTGTGTAGATGCGCAATGTATCCTTCTTCCTCCATATGTATGCGCGTTACAAAATAAATTATAATGAGTTAGTTTGTAACATATATATAAATAATCATTTTAAATAAAAATGTAATTGAAATACACTTACGATAAAGGTGCACCACCATCGGCGACGTATGACTTCTGGCGTAACTTGCCAAGAATAATATAGTTGGTCCTGTAAGGACCCTGGAATCAGCAACGTCAGAAACATTGTCTTTGTTTTCAAACAAATCTCAGAAGGCAAATACGGAGACAAAATCACCGGCCACAGAGAATATTGACTTCCACATTGTCCATATGGACTAAAACCATCAGCGCACAAGCAAAGATAAACATTTCTAGGTTCATACGCGAACTCGGAAAATATTTCATTGAAATATTTCCAAGCCTTACCCTCCGATGGATGTTGCATTATACCTTCGACCGTCGAGTGTTTTGTGTGCCATCTCATTGCCGCAACGGTTTTTTCGATTCAAATAGCCTTCTCAACCTATTTGCTATAACCATATAAAATATTTTTTTGTATGGTACAAATTTACGTGAAGATATTTTATTGGCCAAAATCTGCTTGCACCGCAAACTTGAATTCCAACAAGTCTTTAATATTTCCCCAAAACAACATGCAACTGTTTCTAAAAACAACAATTTCTCACATGGCATTCCCAAATCTTTTAACACATTCTTTGTTTCATAGTATGTCTCAGGAGCTTGATTATTTTCCGGTAAATATTCACGCATGGTTTTTCAAAATGAATCCATGCAATTTTCAGCACCATTGTAGTCTGTTTTTATACTCATCAATCTTGAAGATGAAGATAAACGAGACTGACCTTCACGATAACCTTCATATATAGGTTGTTTCGCCGAATCCAATAGGTTGAAGAGTCAGCGTGGATCGATGTTCGGCATCTCTTCACGCGTTTGTTCATTAAGAATTCCCGGAAAAACATCTGACACCATTTCCATATATGGATTGGTCGTTGATGCTTCATAAATAATTTCTTTATTTCTTTCTACTTGTGATTCTTGTACAATATCTCTAACGCCGCAATTTTCCATCGTGAAAAAACCAAATTTCGTAATTCTCAACGAAATCCACCTTGTAAAGATGTTTGCAAACGATTTCTTAACTTCGGTACTTCATGTTTTTGCATCTTTTGCATGGACATAACGTTGCCACGCGTTCTTGACACAAATGTTGCATCGATGCAAAACTCATGAATTGCTCCAATCCGTGTAAAAGTTCATCCGTAATCTCTTCGGTTATAGGATCTTTTCTTCTATACATCCACTATCTTGATCTATATATATCTCGATTTAAAGAAGACAAAATTTTGTTGAAAATATATTAGATGTTGATGGTTTGATACTAAAACCTTGATTGTTATCATTAAATAGTTTAATTTGCAACGGACATCCGTCGGAAACCTCAACGGATGACCGTTGTAAGTTCACGTGAATTTATTTCCACCGACAAATCTCGAAATTAACAATTCAACGGCTATCCGTTACAATTTCCGACGGACGTCCGTTACAATTTCCGATGGACATCCGTTACAATTTTCAACGGATGTCCGTTAACATTCCGTTAAAAGTTGCGACGGATTGCAACTGAAGGGGCAACAGACGATATCCGTTAAACGTTCGTTGAAGTTTGTAACGGATTGCAACGAATGTATACCCGTTGGAAGTTCTCGTATATCCATTGCAATGTGTTGCCATTTGTCATCAACGAACGGATCCGTTGTCCCGATCGTTGGAAACGACCTGTTTTTTTCTAGTGATTTTTTAGATCCTGTGTCCAACAGAAAAAACAATGAAGGGAAAGATCGAAGGAGAAACAAATCCAGATCCAGATGAAGAGTGAATAGGGATGGAGAGAGATTTATTTCATTAGTGTTTTTTAATCAACGGTTAATATGAATTAAAAGCATTGGAATTTTTTTAACATCCAACTATTTAGAAAATGATACACGAACAAAAAATTGATTTTGACCAATAATAACAAAACATTTGTCACAGTAACCTACCTTTTATTAGTATTTAGATAAAGATGGGTTGATTTTAAAAATTATCGATCCTTAACAAAAGGGAGAATATCAAAAATGCCCTTTTAGGGCTAAAACACTTCAAAACTACCCTCCTAAATCTGATAAAAAAATTGGAGAAAAGACATATGTGCCCTTAATGAAAAACGCATACAAAGGAGGGAAAGGCAAATATGAGAGGAGTGAAAACAAAAATTGAGAGGAGGGAAACAAAGTAGAGAGCTTTTTCCTTGCATTTTTTAGTGTTTTCCTTCTATTTTCGAACGATTTTCTTCAATTTTTGAGTGATTTCTTCCCATTCTCGAGTGATTTCCTTCCATTTTGAGCGTTTTGCAGCAATTTTCGAGCGATTTCCAACAATGTTTCAGCCATTTTCGGTGATTTCCACCAATTTCCGGCGATTTGTAGGTGACTTTCAGCGATTTCGACCATTTTTTGTCGATTTCTGGCATTTTCCGGCGTTTTTTGGTAATTTCCGGCGATTTCTGGCAGTTTCCGGTGATTTCTGGTAGTTTCCGGCGATTTCTGGCAGTTTCCGGCGGTCGCACTGGGTCACAGGGTCGAACAGGGTCACAGGGTCGAATAGGGTCGAACTGGGTCGGATTGGGTCGCAGGGTCGGACAGGGTCGCTGGGTCGCAGGGTCGGACTGGGTCGGACTGGGTCGCAGGGTCGCAGGGTCGGACAGGGTCGCTGGGTCGCAGGGTCGGACTGGGTCGCTGGGTCGGATTGGGTCGCTGGGTCATTGGGTCATAGGGTCGCACTCGATCACTGGATCACAGGGTTAAACTGGATCAAATTGGATAGAAAGGTCGCAAGAGATATTTTGGGAATTTTAAGATTTATAAAGATATTTTTGAAACGAATTTATTTTTCGGGAACAATTTTTTGAAATCTTTTAGTTTCTTTACAAGGATATTTTTGAAGTTAACCTTTAACAAAAGGATTACGAGTTGGACTGAGTTTATATAAACTACCGATCAAGTTGTGTGCATAAAATATTAAAAAAATTAAAAAGTACCTGACTAATTTTAATTATTACTTGTACTACTATTTATCTTAGAGAAAAATAACTCTAATCCTAATATTTATATTTAAACATTTATAATTGTTCTTTGAATTTTCAGTTAAATTTCATTGTTTTTCACAAGAAAAATTATTTTCCAACGGTAGTCCTGTTTAAAACAAAATATAATTTATGTATATAATCCGAAGATTTTAATGGCTTGAATAAAACTGAAAATTTTCAAATCATATAAAATATAAATTCCATTGACTTTAGAAAAATATAACCGAACCTACTTTTGGATTCACTAATTGACCACCTACTTTTTGTTCTATTACTTAAATATAAATATAATAATAGATGTGTCTTGTCACATCGTTTCTTCATCTCCTATGATGCATCATTCTATCTGCAGAGCCGCTCAGCTCGGATTCACAGCGAGACCACGTGGTTTGAATCCAGAACATCTTGTAGTTCTCTTCACAAACGCGAAAAAAGCGTGCCGTTTTTCAAGTAACATGGGGCAATGTATTGTTTATGAAGACATCATGTTGCGAGAAAAGTAGAGAGCAGTAGGCGTTGACTCGTTCCAAGCCATGGCTCTGACTCGATCTCTCTTATCTTCGTCCCTTCTTCTTCTTCTTCTTACTGTTGAATCTGTGTCTTGTGGATCTCATACCATTATCAAAACCAGATTTACAGTCCATGAAGCCACCATAGACGATATTCGAGTAGCGTTCAAGGAAAAGAAACTCACTTCGAGACAGCTTGTGGAGTTCTACATCGAAGCAATCCATAAACTCAATCCGACCCTCCATGGAGTCATCGAGACAAACCCAGATGCGATCATCGAAGCAGAGAAAGCAGACATGGAACGGGAGGGAGTCAAATGAAATGATGACCTGTCATGAAGAGTGAATGCATTCCTGTTCTGCTCAAAGACTCCATTGGGACCAAAGACAAGCTCAACACGACCGCAGGGTCGTTTGCTTTGCTTGGTTCGGTCGTGGCTCGGGACGCGAGTGTGGTGAAGAAACTGAGAGAAGCAGGGGCTGTGATTTTGGGGAAAGCAAGCTTAAGTGAATGGGCTCATTTTCGCTCCTTCGTCTCGGTCCCTGATGGTTGGAGTGCGCGAGGTGGTCAAGGCAAGGTCAGTCAATTCCATGAATACTTTCTGAGAAAATAGATTTGGATGATAGGAATTGAGATTTCGTACGAATAGGGAAATTTGCAAATATTGACCACTCATTTTTTTTCGATATAATTATGAACATTTTTATCTTTATTTTTTTAAATAAGTAAATCATTTAATTATAACATTTTTAACTTATTTTTTTAAATAAGTAAATCATTTACAAAATCAGAAAAATGGTTTTAATACCTTTTTAATATATAAAAACATATTCTTTATATCTTTAATCATTTAAATACATTTTATCTCATTACATCCACCAACAAAATCTGCTTCGCCGTGTTGTAATACACTTTTATATTCATTTTTAAGAACGAGTAAAATGTTTAAGAATGAACTTTTATATTCATTTTTTTTTTGTTCACTTAACAAAATGAGTTTCGTCATAAAATATTTTATTATATAAAAGGGAAAAAGAGTAATTTGAGATAAAATTTAAAATGAGTTATTTTTGTAATACAAAAAGAAACTGTTACATTAAATTAAACGAGGTAGACTAATTTATCAAATCACTAAAGGTATATTTGTAAATATCCAATTAAGAACAAGGCATGTGATGTAGTGGTTCAAAGTATCTTCTGTGCAGAATCCCTACAATTTGTCAGCAAGTCCTTGCGGGTCAAGCAGTGGTTCAGCGATTTCAGTGGCCGCAAATTTGGTGACTGTGGCATTAGGGACTGAGACCGATGGTTCCATTCTGTGTCCCGCCAGTCACAACTCCGTGGTTGGCATTAAACCAACCGTTGGACTCACTAGTCGAACCGGCGTGGTTCCTATTTCTCTTAGGCAGGATACTATCGGGTGAGAATACGTTATCTCCATCGCTTATACGTTCATATAATCAAAGGAAATATCGCAAGACAGATATAGAACATTGAGCCCAGATGACAAAATGTTAGCTTTAGAATATTAGTGATTATGATTTCTCGTTGCAACAGGCCGATCTGCAGGACGGTGTGTGACGCTGTTTATCTTCTTGACGCGATTGTGGGAGAAGATTGTATGGACGAGGTCACGAAGAAGGCGTCAAAGCACATCCCAAAAGGCGGTTACAAGCAA